>JAGFNX010000121.1:0-103397 GCA_017657125.1 Scopulariopsis brevicaulis
CGTCTACACCGAGAAGCCAACCTACCCCAAGGAGCCTGTCTACTCTGAGAAGCCAAGCGAGACCAAGGAACCGACCTACCCCGAAGAGCCCGTCTACACTAAGAAGCCCGACTACCCTGAGAAGCCTGACTACTCTGAGAAACCAAGCGAGACCAAGGAACCGACCTACCCCGAAGAGCCCATCTACACTAAGAAGCCCGACTATACCGAGAAGCCTGACTACCCTGAGAAGCCTGACTACTCTGAGAAGCCAAGCGAGACCAAGGAACCGACCTACCCTGAAGAGCCCGTCTACACTAAGAAGCCCGACTATACCGAGAAGCCCGACTACCCTGAGAAGCCCGACTACACTGAGAAGCCCGATTACCCTGAGAAGCCTGACTACTCTGAGAAGCCAAGCGAGACCAAGGAACCGACCTACCCTGAAGAGCCCGTCTATACTAAGAAGCCCGACTACCCTGAGGAGCCTGTCTACACGGAGAAGCCAACCTACCCTGAAGAGCCCATCTACTCTGAGAAGCCAACCTACCCTGAAGAGCCTGTCTACTCTGAGAAGCCAACCTACCCTGAGGAGCCCGACTACCCTGAGAAGCCTGAGTACCCTGAGGAGCCCTACTACCCCGAAGAGCCCATTTATACTGAGAAACCCGAGTACCCCGAGAAGCCCGACTACCCTGAGAAGCCCGACTACACTGAGAAGCCCGATTACCCTGAGAAGCCTGAGTACCCCGAGGAGCCCTACTACCCCGAAGAGCCCTACTACCCCGAGGAGCCCTACTACCCCGAGGAGCCCTACTACCCCGAAGAGCCCATTTACACTGAGAAGCCCGAGTACCCCGAGAAGCCCGAGTACCCTGAGAAGCCTGAAAAGCCTGAAAAGCCTGAGAAGCCTGAGACGCCCGAAAAGCCCGAGAAGCCCGAGAAGCCCGAAAAGCCAGAGAAGCCAGAGAAGCCAGAGAAGCCCGAGAAGCCCGAGAAGCCCGAGAAGCCCGAGAAGCCAGAGAAGCCAGAAAAGCCCGAGAAGCCCGTCTGGACTTAGAAGCCCACCGTCCCGGCGGAGCCCTGCCCCGTGGTCCCAACCCAATGCAGCGCCCTCATCGAGCTCGACGGCATCTCCCTTCTCAACGCCATGCCCCTCTGCATCCTGGCTCTTGACATCATCGCGTTCGCCAACACGATCGCTCTGTGCCTGGTGAACTTCGACCCCCTGGGGTCTGTCGGCGCCGACGTCGTGGAGTGCATCCGGGCGGCGCACGGGACCGAGTGTGACGGGCGGAAGGAGTAGATGCTGGGTGCCAGGGGCCTGGCCCGCTCGGAAAACTGCCGATTTGTGTGCTTAGTTTGGGTCGGAAGTGCTTTAATTTGTTGGAGTGCTCGGCGGTGTAATGTTCGGGAGTTGGCGTCGCGGGAGGACTTGATCTGGGTTGAGCACGAGCTCCGGGTGTTTCCTTTGTCTTTGCCTATTGTGGAATTCAAAGTTTTGGGCTGAATTTTCTGTAATAATAAGTTAATCTTTAATCGGCGCTGCTTGCGGTCTCTGTTTTTGAGCGTGTAATTCACAGCGTTTTCCTCCTCAAATTCCCTGAGTCTTCCCCTGCTTCTCCGAACGTGAGTGTCCAGGGTATTCAAGACAGCGACTACAACCCCATGACAACCCGACGTCGCATCCGGGACATGCAGCGGAGAAAACGAACAATGTCGAGCCGCACTGCATTCGCTCCCGCTGTCCCGTGGGCCCTGACCCCTCCCGACCCCGCACGTCGTCCCGCCCGTCTTCGGGCCGGACCCGTCAAAATTACCCCACTCCTCCCTCGGGATGCTCTGCCCGCCCGGTGCCGGGCCGGGCTCCGATCCAGTGACGTACAGTAGCGTCCACTTGTCCGCGATGGAGTCACATGGACCCCGCGAGAATTGAGCCTCGCGTCCCGAGAAGATCTCTAGTTTTCGCATCGCATGAACTCTCACAAGTAATAACCGTACTTGGTGACATATCTTTGTTTACTTACACGCGCCCCCGCCATGTCGAACCAGATCGCCTCCCCCGTCGTCGACTCCACGGGCAAGACCCGCCTGCATGCCTCGCTCGAGCGCGCAAAGCGAGGCGAGGGGCCAAGCATCGGGCAGTGGCTCGAGTTCCCGGGATACACCCTCGCGCGGACGGTCGCAGCCCTGGGTGAAGACGTGAGTCCATCCTCTTCTCTCGCTTCCCAAACATCGACTGGAACTCAAGGCTTAGCCGGAATACTGACGGCGCTAGTGGGTCCTCATCGACACCGAGCATGGGAATATCGCCGACTCCGAGATGTACCTCCAGGTCGGGGCCATCTCATCCTCGGGCGCGTCGCCCATCGTCCGGATACCGGCTTCCGAGCCGTGGATGATCAAGAGGGCGCTGGACAGCGGGGCGCACGCCATCATGGTGCCCATGTGCGAGACAAAAGTAGCTTCACTCCCCCTCACCCCTCACCCCCCACCCCCTACCTCTACCCGCGCGACTATCTTCCGAGCCGTGTCGTACCGCCCCTTCACTAACACACCCCAGGAACAAGCCGAAGCCATCGTCCGCGCAAGCAAGTACCCCTCCCGCTCCCATCCCACCGCCTTCCGCGGCGCCGGCGCAATGTTCGCCCCCGCGTCCTTCAACCAAACCGGCCGCGAGTACCTCCTATCCGCCAACACCAACGTCCTAATCTGCGTGCAAATCGAGACCCGCACGGCCGTCGAGAACGTCGAGGCCATCGCGGCCGTCGACGGCATCGACATGCTCTTTGTGGGGCCCAACGACCTGGCGAGCTCGATGGGGTACGTGGCGTTCGACCACGCGAAGGAGCCGGAGGTCCAGGAGGCGACGGCGAGGGTGCTGAGGGCGGGGCTGGGAGCGGGGAAGTATGTGGGCCACTTTGCGATGGGGGCGGAGGCTGCGGCGGAGAGGGTTAAGCAGGGGTTCGAGTTCGTGAATTGCGGGGCGGATATTGTTGCTGTTACGGCTTGGATGTCCAGCGAGATGGGGACGTTGAGGGAGTTGGTGGCGGAAAAGGGTGGGAAGAAGGGGAGCGAGGGGGGTAGCTAGGCGGGGCTGTATGGGACGAGTCGGAAGACGAGCTGGTACCGGGGTTTCATCAAGACGACGGGTGGCCGACGCTCGGGAATTTCTTGCATGGGCCGTTCACTCAAGTTAGCTCGGCTCCAGTCTAAGCCCAAGGCAGTGATGATAGTCACCAGAGAAGCCTTGAAGACTTCCATGGCCCCTATATTAAGGAACCCCCATATTGTCCCTCAGATTCAAAGATATCAACGCAAAAGCCGAGGATGTAAAACGAAAGAAACAGGACACTGACGCCCAGAAGCCCCCTAATACAGATACCTGAACCCCCTAAGCGGCGCATCAACAGCCACCACCTCCCCGTCGCCCGCAACCCCCTCCGCGCGATCAAGCTTCTGATTCTCCCTCCTCAAGTAAAACCGCAGCGCAAGCGCGCAAACGCACGCGAAGCCGAGGATACCGATCTCGATTCCAAACGTCTGCACGTACAGCGGGCCCCAGCGCTGGGGCCAAATGTAAGACCCGGGTATGCTCCCGACGTTACCCATGGCGTTCACCATGGCGATCGCAGCGGCCTTCTTGGCGGCGGGGCGGGGGATCGTGTTGGAGATCCAGGCTAGGATGACGAAGCCCGAGGCGAAGCCGACTGGTGGGCGTCAGTGCTACTGCTTTCCACCTCAGGGAAAGAAGACAAGGAAACCGATGTGGGGGAAAGGGGGAGAGAGCTCGACTTACCCGCCATGAGAAACATGGAGACATAACGCGGCGCCGTAGAAGTAGTAGTAATGGAAATGATGTAACCCACAATACAGGCCAGCGCGGGCCCAAAGTAGTGGAAGAAGCGCTCGCCGGTGCGGTCGGCGTGCCACGCGTTGGGGAGCGAGACGAGGAGGGCAAAGATCCAAGGCGGCGCCGTCAGAAGGAGGGTGGTGGTTGTGTCGTAGCCGAGTGCCTCTGCGACTGTGGGGAAGAAGAAGACGAACTGCGCGTGTTAGTGTCCCGTATGATGGGGTGAGTTCGCGGAGGATGGGAGGGGAACGGAAGCGGGAAACATACACTTAGGCCCATGATGGTCGTGTGGTACGTGATACCCAGCAACCACACCTTCGGATCCTTACACGCCATCTTGAGCCCCTGCAGAGCCGTCACGTCGTCCTCCTTCCCATCAGCTTCCGCCCCAGCATCGATAGCCAGCCTCCCCACCGCAATTCTCCTCTCCTCCTCCGACAACCACCCCGTCGTCTGCGGATAATCCGGCAGCACAAACACGGCGATCCCAGCAATAGCAATGGTAACCGCCCCCTCTATGATGAACAGCCACCGCCACGCCGCGAGCCCCAGCGCGCCCTCCATGTCGCCGAGGATACCCGCCGCAATGAGCCCGCCGAAGGCCTGGGCCGCGAGGTTCCCCGCGTTCAGAACCGTCACGCGCAGCTGCATCTCCCGGCGGGTATACCACCTCGACAAGAAGTAGAGGCTCCCCGGGAAGAAGCTCGCCTCCACGCACCCGAGGAAGAAGCGGCACATGATAGCCCCGGCGGCATTCTGCACCGCGCCCGTCGCCGCAGAAATGATGCCCCAGACCGCTACGCACGAGCATAGATACCAGCTCGGCTTCTTAATAGCAGTGAGAATCATGTTGGAGGGGACCTGCATCGCGACGTAGCCGACGAGCAGGATAGAGATGCAGGTCTGGTACTCGACGTCCGAGAGGCCCAGGTCGGCCTCCAGCCCGCTGAGGCGCGCGTTGGCGAAGTTGTTGCGGTCGATGAAGTTTAGGATGAAGAGGATTACCATTACGGGGAAGATGAGGAGGTCGAGCTTGCGGACGAAGGCGCGTTCCGCCCCCGGGTCCCAGGTCGGGACTGGGACCGCCGCGCCGTCGGCTGGGGAGGTCTTTTCGGAGGCTGTGGGCTCTGAGACGGGCTTATCGCCGGCGGGCTTCTCGCCTGGGGCCATGGCGGACTTCTCGTCGGTCATGACTGCGGGTCGGAGGGGCTCTCTCCCCGGGAAGCTGGGGGCGTGGGTCTTTGAAAGTGGGGAGAAGGGGAGAAAAGAAGGCAGGGTGGGCACCGGCTGGCGGCGAAGAAAGAAGAGCTAGAGAAAGAAACACGGGATAAACATGGAAAGAATTCTAGAACGAAGGAAGGGCGACGTACCCGAGTAAGAAGTAAAGGAAAAGCCAGCCGACGATCCCTTCCAAGGGTCTGAACAGAGCTCCGTCTGGCCTCGCAGAAACCAACGGGTAAACACACACTCGACGATCAGCAACCTCCAAGACCCCCTATCTCAATCGCCACTAACCCCCGCTAGCGTCCCCAGAGCCTCCAACACGGCCTTCAGCCTGGAGATCATCATCCCCCTCGTCAAACCAAGTGGGGATCCTCGCCCACCGGTCCCAGGCTCCCATCTCCCGCTTGCCAGCCGACGCACGTAATACGACGTTAAACCACCGGGGGGTAGGCATGCGACGCGAGCTCATGCGCGTCCCCGGCACTTTTCTTCATGGTCTGTTGTCACCATGCAGGCGTACCCCTGTCGGGTATGGACTCGGGGGGTCTCGGCCGCTTTCGGGTCGGACCCACTTGGCGTGGGTGTGACGATCCGGCCCCCGGACCGGGTGCCGAGCCGGGGTGTCGGCGATGCGGCCGGCGGGGGCCGAGGCCGTTTTGCGGGGGAGGGGGAGTTGATAACAGAGGGTATTCCAGAAACTCCTGGAGCTACTGATATTTTCTCGTGAGATTCTCATAGCTTCGGACTGTTTATTCCCTCCGACCTCTCCTTCTCCCCTCGACGAACCCCGGAACCTCCCGCAGCGGCCACCATGACCACCCCGCTCCCCACCTCAAACCGCAGCGTCGTCTGGGTCGGCGCCCGCAAGCTCGAGATCCAGCAGCGGCCCGTCGTAGCCCCCGGGCCCGGTGAGGTGCTGGTCGAGATCGTCTCGACGGGAATCTGCGGGTCCGACTGCCACAACTGGGAGAGCGGAAGCGTGTCGCGGCAGCTGGTGCTCGGGCACGAGTCGGCGGGCGTGATCGCTCGGATCGGAGAGGGTGTCAAGGATAGGAGTGTTGGGCAGCGGGTGGCGGTTGAGCCGGGGTTTGCGTGTAATGAGTGCGTCGTCTCTTGTTCCCTTTTGCCATTTACCCCGGGGTGCTTTACCCCGACTGGCTGAGACGGCGCGCTGATATCTGCATAGATGCGAGTTCTGCGCCCGCGGAAACCAGAACACCTGCGCCAACCTCCGCTACTGCGGCCTCGATCCCACCGACGGTACCCTATGTCAGTACTTCACGTGCCGCGCCTCCATGACGGTCCCCATACCCGACAACGTAACCTGGGAGGAGGCGGGCGCCATACAGCCGCTCGCCATCGCGGTGCAGCTCGGCCGGCGCGCGGAGCTAAACGCGCACAAGACCATGGCCATCTTGTGAGTCCCCCCTCTCCGCCCTTCCCCCTCCCTCGAATCCCACTTTCGAGACCCTAAATAGAAAGGGTGGCCTGTATCTGACGGATCCCAGCGGCTGCGGCCCCCTCGGCCTCCTAATCCTGGCAGTAGCAAAAGCCTATGGCGTCAAGAAGGTCGTCATGTTCGACATCGAGCCGTCCCGCACGCGCTTCGCCGAGTCGTACGGCGCCGACGCCGGAATCGTGATGCCCAAGAACGAGGACCCGTCGAAGGACCCGCTCGAGTTTGCGCAGGAGTATGCGGGGCAGGTGATTAAGGAGCACGGGCTTGGTGGCGGGTTCGACGTTACGGTTGAGGCGAGCGGGGCGGAGGTTTGTGTGCAAATGGGGGTGTGTATGTTGAAGGCGGGAGGAACCTGTAAGTCTGCGTCCCAAGCCGCAGGTCTGTCGATCTCTAACAAGCTTGTGATTTAGGTATCCAGGCGGGCTTAGGAAAGCCCCTAACAGCCGTCCCCCTCTTCCTCGTAACCGCAAAGGAGCTCAACATCAAAGGTGCGTACCCCTCCTCTCCTCCCCCAAACCAACGAGTCAATCCTAACAGGGATCTCAGGAACCGTCCGGTACACCCCCGGCTGCTACGCCGACGCCATAAGCCTCGTCTCGCGCAAGCTCGTGGACCTCAAGCCGCTCGTCACGTCGAAGTACCCGCTCACGGAGGCGGGCAGGGCGTTCGAGGCGCAGCACGCGAGGGAGGGGATCAAGGTCATGATTATGAACCAGGAGTAAAAGCTCCCGGGATGTAGATTATACGCTTTGGAATGAATAGACGGCCTTGACGGCGTGACGAAGGTTGGTCTCTCGGCGTTTTGGGGGGTTGTGGTTCAAGAAGGATCTGCTCAAATAGTGTTCTCATAAGGGTCGGGTTTAGGTCAATCCTGTTATAGTCGGCTCGGAGATTCTCTTCTCAGTTGTCTTACATTCAGCAACGTATTGTGAATAAATCTCAGTATTGGAAGTTATCTGTCAAGGTACATCGGCACCGCTCCGGGACCGGCCGGAATTTCCGGCCATGGCCCCGCTAACCATCTCCACAGTGACGATGCGGAGACTTTCGGCAGATGTGGAGTGGACGAGTGGGGGAACAAACGTCGGCTAACGTGGGATATGATAAAGAAACGTGGCCCTCACCGATCCCTCCTCAAAGATCTAGCTTCATAGTCCAGTTCGTCTCACTGAAAGGCCTCGTTAAAATGACCGACGTACCAACCTTTACGCTCCCTTCGGGGACTAAAGTCCCCGCTGTAAGCACTTTAATCCTACCCGGCCGACTGCCGGGACAGCCGAGCTAACCCCACCCGCAGATCGCCTACGGCTCCGGAACCCTCTGGATAAAGAAGGGCGACGAGACGGACCGCGGCGTTGTCGACGCCGTCAAGACGGCGCTGTCGGTCGGGTACCGCCACCTTGACGGCGCGCAAAGTAAGTCGACTCACTGCCCCTCCCCTCACCTCTCCCACCTCTCACCTCTCACCTCGGAACCTGAGTCCCGCGGCGGAAAACTGACTGGGTGCCAGGGTACAACACCGAAGGCGAGGTGGGCCTCGCGATGGAAGAGTCCGGTGTGCCGCGCAAGGACATCTTCCTGACGACCAAGGTTTTCGGCGTAGAGGGCGTGGAGAGCGCGCTGAAGGAGAGTCTCGCAAAGCTCAAGACGGACTACGTCGACCTGTAAGACTCACCCCTCCCCTCCGTGCTAACCTCATCCAAGACACCTCTAACCGGCCGCAGCTACCTCATCCACACTCCCTTCGGCGCCTCCTCCCCCGCAGACCTCCAGAACGCCTGGCGCGAAATGGAACGCTGCCTATCCTCCGGCCTGGCCCTCAACATCGGCGTCTCGAACTTCGCCATCCCCCACCTGAAATCCATCCTCGAAGTCGCAACCACCAAGCCCGCCGTCTGCCAGATCGAACTCCACCCGTACCTCCAGCAGCCCACCCTCGTCTCCTTCCTCCGCGAGCACGGGATCTGTCCCGTCGGCTACGGAAGCCTTGCGCCGCTCACCAAGGCGTCGGGGGGCCCGGCGGACGGGGTGTGTGGGGAGATTGCGGAGAGGCACGGGGTTAGTGTTGAGGCGGTGCTGCTCAGGTGGGTTGTGGAGCTGGGCGGCGGAGTGGTGACTACTAGTGGGAAGAAGGAGAGGATGGAGGGGTATCTGAGGCAGGTGCCGGGGTTGGTGTTGAGTAAGGAGGAGGTTGGGAAGATTAGCGAGGTTTCCAAGAAGAAGCATTTCAGGGCTTTCTTTGTGGATCAGATGAAGCCTTTTGAGGAGGGTGTGTGAGGGAGTGTCCAAGTTATGAGTTAGATGTTTCTACTAGATGACCTACAAAGACAGGGTGTTGAGAGATATCTGCGCATATAACAAGGTCACAACAACACAGCTAGCATTTGAAGCCTCTCGAGTCGTGACACTCAAAGACATCCACCTCACTCCACCGCCCTCCACCCCCTCCCAATCAATTCATTACTCTCAACACTCCTCTGATCCCGCAATTTCCTCGCCGCATCCTCCCCTACCACCGGAACCCTCACCTCCACCCGCTTCCCCTCCATGCCCTCTACCGGGTGCGGGAACGGCAGGTACTCGGGCAGCAGGCCCAGCTGCCGCAGCAGGCCGCCCTGGTCCCAGGTGATGTGCTCGTGGTAAAGCCTGTCGCCGCGGATGTTGACGATTGAGACGGCGGGGATGCGGACGGGGATGTTTGTTGGGGGGATGCCGGGGATTCTGGGGGTGTTAGTTCTGCTGGTGGTAGGTGGTAGGCAGGAACTAAAGGAAAAGGGGGAGGGGGAAAGGGGGTATGGGGAGAGGGAGAGGGGGGATAAGAGGACTTACAGCCAGGGAACCTCCTTGGTATGCGTAAAGCTAACGACGAACTCGTCGACGACGCGGTCTATCCCGACCGTCCGACTAATGAGCTCGAGCGCCGTGTCGTCGGGGTTGTTCCATATAAATTGGTGCCGGTAGAAGTTGGTCAACCTCGCGCGCCCAATCCCGCCCGTCATCTATACCAGTCGTCAGTTCCATCCTCACCCTTACCCTCCATCCCCCCTTTCTCCTTCACGCCATTCACACTACATCCTCCAAACTAAAAAGCTAACGGGGTAAACTCACAGTCGGGATGTGATTAACATAAGGCTCCAGCACCATCGTCCCCATAGTCTTCTCAACAGACCGGTTGTCAAACTCATAATAGGTATGCTCCTCCCAGATAGCCTCAAGGTCAAACCACGGGCCCCCGACCCTCTCTTTCACGAACTGCAAGCTCCGGCTATGCGCCCCCGCCGCAGTGGAGTACGAGAAGCCCTCTCTTCCCGGGACGATGAAGTCTGCCGTTGAGACATCGGGGTAGGTGTATAGCTTTGTGGGAGCTTGCTCGGGGGTTGTCTGGGGTTTGCCGGGTTGGTGGACGAGGTGCGGGGCGGGGATGTCCCATTCTGTTGAAAGGGTGACGGCCGCGACAACGGGGGAAGCTTTAATCGCAGACGCCAGTTCGTCCTTGAATGAAGGGGGGTAGTCCGCGGGCGTCCCGTAGACTACACCGTCAGCTAGCCGCAATCCCCCCGCCCTCCATCAGAACCATCGAAACTCACCAAGCAACCCAAACTTGTCCTTCACATCACACTCCCCCAGCTCTCTCAACGCCTCAATCGCCCTACCCAGCTCCTTAGCACCCCACCTCTCCCCCGCCCCATCACCCAACGTCCCCCCAATCGAAATCCGCGCGACGGCAAAGCCCTCCTCCGCCCATTTATACTGCGGCGCAGGATCCAGCGTCTCAGAAGGCGGCTCAGCGGAGGGGAGCGCAGGAAGAACGTGCCCCGGGTCGAGGACCACGAGGCCTGGCCCGTGACCGCGGCGGGAGAGGGGCGGTTGGAGGGTTGCGTTGGGTGAGAGGGAGGTTAGGGGGGCGGACGGGAGGGGGACGGGTTGCTCTGACATTTTGAGTCGGTGTGTGTGTGCCCTATAGTTATTTCCGTTGTGCTTTGTTTTATGTCAAGTCGTGAAGAATTTATAGCGAGATGGGCGTGAGAGTGTTGTATCCCGCGTTAGACAAGAATTGTATGATCGACAGGACCCGAGCTCCCTCGTTTATACTTTGACTGCTCAAGACGGTATACAGCTCAAGGCACCTGATCGAATGCCAAGAGCCAACCACATCCACTATTTCGCGCCGCTTATTCGAGGTGAGGTGACCCGACCAGTTCATCACAGACCCCAGGAGACCAATTGATCCTGAGCACATTGACGCCCAGCCAGTAACGAAGCTCCCATTGCCGAGCTTCCGCTGCCCCTCATTGATCGGAAGCAGCGGAACGACTCTGCCGACAAACCCCGCGGTGCCCAGGAGGTGGGGCGCGGCCCGACGCCTGCCCCGCACCACTCACGCAGGGGGGCGCCGACGCCGGCTTAGAAGACGACATTTTCCGATGAGTCTCTATCCTAGGTCCTCTAGAAGACAATCAAGTTTCCACCAAAGGGGTATTAAATAACCTCCTCCGAAATTATCCGTGTTCTATCAGAAAACCCTCCAAAGACACAACTCCGTCCGGATATATATCACCACCACACCGACGCCCACACTCCTAACCTTCCCTCACATCCCCCCGCCCCAACTAAACAACCCCGGGTCAACACTCTCAAACCCAAAAAGCTCCGACCCAGGAATCTGATGCCAAAAGAGCGGCTCCTCCCCAATCCCCTCAAACTCCTCAAAGCTCCTCTTCGCCCCCAGCCCGGTCCCGGGCCCGGGCCCGGGGACATCCGCCTCCGCCCCGTTCCGATAATACCCCTGCTCACCTCTAGGAGCGGAGGCCGCCGCCGCTTTCCTCCGGTTCTCCGCGAGAAGTTGCTCGATGATGGCCCTGCTCCTTCGCGCGCCGGACCAGCGGAGCTCGAGGTCCTTTAGGAAGCGGACGCAGCGCTCTACTTCGGGGATTGTCTGGGGGTTTGGCTCGGCGGTCGGCATTCGTAGGCTAGCGGGGCGTTAGTCCGCTGGTGACGTTTCGTGATTTCTCTGGGGACTTTAACTTACAGGACTACGCCCGAGAGAGTGAGATAGTGAACGCAAAAGGCGAGGTAGTGTGACGGCGGGACCAGGTCGCGGATAAGCTCCGCCGCGTTGATGCAGCTTCGCGCAGCGCTTGTGCACTGCGCCACGGCGTCAACCGTACCTGTGTTCGCATCGTTGGCGAGCAACGTTGCGTGCCGAGGGTGTCCGACGAAGCACCTACGACGTGTCAGCAATCTCGCAGGTCCGGCGGCATCTCCGACAGCCCGGTGCCCAAGACGAGGCAACGTACCTATACAGGTTGAGGAGCGACCCCGCGTGCACAATAAAGATGATAACACACATCGCCAAGCTCCCATTCTGCTCAGGCCCACCCTCCAGCGTATTCGCCGAAAAGCGAACATCCTCCGGCAGACCCTCCAGCCACGCCCGCAGCGACCTGTCATACGCCGCCACCCGCGACACAAACTTCCGCGCCTTGCTCGGACTGGTGGACGCCAACCGCCGGATGCTATGCGGCGAGCTGAGCCGCTGGATCCTGCCGGCGATGCGGCAGAGGCGCGCAAAGGCGAGGAAGCCGCTCAGGGGGGACGACTGCTCTGACGGAATGGGGTAGTTCGGCCCAGCGCGCTGGATGAGGGCGCGGCTGTACTGCTCTAGCAAGTCATCGCTCATGTTGAGGGGCATCTCGCAGTAGCAGTCCTCGTCGTGGACGGCCATTGGGCGTCCGAGGCAGATGGACGTGACCCTGGTACCGATTAGCAGAGAGGACAAGGACATGTTGCAAGTTATACCATACCTGTCCAGGCTGTAGACGCTCCACCATATCCGCCGCGATATCTGCATCCGTAGAAACTCGGGAGGGTCTACGTAGCCGGGCGAAGACGAAGTTGGCATGATCTATCCGAGTCAGCACGCCTGAATTAGACTGCGAGGTAGAGCTGCCTAGATCCAGAGACAACGAAGGGACTGAGTCTCACCAAATGACCACTCAGATGCAGACCGATATCCAACGCCGCCCGTACGGCTTGTGCAGCCAGGATCCAGCTCTGTGTCAGTGTATTCCACCCAGCAGCGCACATAGACAGCAGCGCAAGAGACTGCACCCGCTCCAACGACGCCTCGCCCGTCGACGCGTAGTACAGTAGCAGCGCCTTCTCGTAGTACTCAATCCCCGCGAACCCGCGCTCCGAGTTCCCAGGAAGTAGACTTGACGCGCACGCGCAGACACTGAAGAACACCATCAGGAACCTGCGGTCCCGAGTCGCGGGTGCGTCGGGTTCAGCGCGATACATCTGGCGGTACCGCTGCATGAAGTGCGGCTTGAACAGCACGGGAAAGGTGTAGTGCAGCTTGTCGAAGTAGAGCCCGACGAGGAGGTCTGCGCTGTACTGGGGCGGGCGGGACAGCTGCTCCGGTTTCGGTAGGAAGGGGAGATCGCGCCAGGTCTTGCCGCGGATGAAGAAGGGGATCTCGACGTTGTCTGGCGGCTCCTCGCGGTGGGACCCCCCGGATTCGGCCGCCATGGAGGATGGGGGTGGCACGGGGGGCGGGAGGCTCTTGACGGCCTCGATGAGCATGTTATTAGGAGCTCCACCGACGAACCTATGGAAGCGTGAGCGCGCATTTCACGAGGTCTGAGTTTTATGGTGCGTGGGGCCCCGGCACTTACCTGAGATGTCCATAGGAATCCCTCACCATGGCACCCGCGCGGTTCGTTTCCCTGTCGTCCTCCCGCCCGGACATCGAGTCATGGCTCTCCAGATCGCTCTCAAGATCGTCGTCCTCGTCCGCCGAATCTACGTACCCGCCTTTGCCATGGCTATACGGTGCAGTAGCAGGGTTCCTCGGCCCATGGCCGTTAGAGACGCCCGCCTGTTTGCTTTCCGGGTGAGAGCCGGCGCTCGTCTGGCCGTGGTCGTGGAAGGAGTTCCTCAGCCCCGGCATAGACTTGAGGACCTGCGCCGCCTGCAACAGGTCCTCGTTCGCGGTGTCTTGCGCCCTAGTGGCTGACGGCTGGTTCAACGAGTTGATAGACTGCGTTAGCTGCCCCGTGAGATCCTCCAGCCTCCTACACAGGGTGTCCATCTGTTGGCACCTCGCCTCGAAGGAGGTGGCATAGCTGGACGAGAGTCAGAACCACTCGTGATCTAGCGTACAGGCACCGCGGGGGGTCTCATACTAGCGACTGGCCGACGCATTGTCCCTGCTCCCGGGATACTCGCAGTCCTGCTCGCGAGAACTGCACTTGTGGCACGGCTGCTTCCCATCGCATTTGACCTGAGACGCGTCAGTGAGTGAGTGCCCCAACGCGAGCTTGGGTTCGCCTGAGCTACCTTCTTGCGACGACAGGCGAGACACGCCTGCCCGACTCGGGGGTCGGGGCCCTCGGCGGCGCCATCCCTCGATTGGACGTCCGCCTGGCTCGGGGTACTCGGCGGCATACTGGACGCTGGGGCGGAGACGTCGTTGTGCAAGACGGCTGAGGCGGAGCGCGGACGCGACGAGACGGGCGGCTCTGCACAGGTCGCGTGTGTCCTCAGTAATTACAAGTACGTGGTGCGAAGGGATGGCCGATCACAATTGCAGCCGACGTCGCGCTTGAGCTCCGAGCTGCAGGAGCGAGCTGCTTCATTTGGTAATCAGGACGCGGGCCCCATCGCCTCAAACTAGCGGATGTCCAGGTGAGGGTTGATCACCGGTACATCGTTACGGAGGAGGGCGCTGTGGAGAGCCCCTGAAGGCGGGGGAACCGGACAATTTGCTAAGCTCAGGCGCTGGTTTGCCGGGGCGTTTGGGAGTTTGCAGGGGGGGAGCCCCACCGCGCATGAAGAAACGGGGATTACCCGTGCTTGTTGCCGATCTCCGGGCCTGTTAGGTGGCCCATCATTGCATATCGAAGTAACCGGGACTGATGATGCGCCGTCGTCTCCGTGCAGATCGGCACTTGCTCATCTTACTCGGTCGACCTACGGAGACAACCGAGTCTCCTGGACGGGATGTCTCTTCGTTTTTCGGCACCGGCTTCCGGGCGTCTACAAATGACGGCCCATCCGGCGAGCACAAGTTAAAGACGGCGCTGCAAGTACTTCGTGTGCCTTCCCGTGCTCACGGCCCCCTTCGTCTCATCCCAGTTACTCGCTGATAGGAGCTGACTATGTGGGCTCTCTCGGTTCCGTCAGCGCTTGAGCCGCAGCTGGACCGCTACCACGTCTTGAAGCGCCCTGGCGGCTTCTGACGGGTCGGTCAATGTGCACGTGGACGATAAATCGAGACATTGCCGGACTCCAACTCTACGGCTCGGTGGCCCTACAGAGTCCCTGACAAGCCATTGTCCGTTGTTATTCCCACAACGCCTGCGGTGCCCCTCGAAGCGAGATCTACTTAAGGTAGGTCGAACAATGTCCGGCTAGTGCCGTTGCCCGCTCCCCATCCGTCTCATACCCAGGCCCCGGCAACACCTCCCCCGCCCCATACACCACCAGCTCCCCCGTCGTGATATAAATCCTAAAGAATTTGACCAGCTCAACCATAACGTCAATATCAACGGGATTTGACCCAGCGCGGTAATCAATCACGAACAGGGTGCACGTTCTGCGGACTGCGCGACGGTGGCCCGCCGAGCATACGCTCGAGGAAGCTAAGGCTACTTACTGCCTCTCATGAGCTCGCGCGTAGAGGGCTAGCTACCGGGAGGAGGAACTCCGCTGCGTTCTGGGTTTCTAGCGTCGAGATGGGGACTTCGCGGGCGGAGGTGGAGACGGCCTTCGTGCCGAGGGAGGCGCCGAGGGCGATGTCGTTGTCGGTGCAGTTTGTGGCGAGGTTGAGCTCGGGGACGTCGGGCGCGGTACCCCCTACGCGCTTGCCAATATCTCTCGCGGGATCAATGTTGATGTTGAGATGATCGGTAAATGGTTGACTTACACGTGAACCTTACATCCGGGATGTAGCATCGCCCTGGAAGTTAGCCCCCACCCAGAAAGATCCATCACACATCAACCCCCGCGTCTTCCAACGCTCTTGTTCCCCCAATCCCACTCAACATCAGCCTGCGGCGTATGAATCGCCCCAGCCGCTAAAAACAACCTCCTTCCGTACCCTAACAGCCGACATCTCGTCACTGTCCCCGCTCTTGTCCGAAAGTCGTGTTTCGGCGTACCAAGGGTTTCTGTGCTCGATGGCGAGGACGGTGTCTGCGGTGCATATGTGTCAGTTGTTAGGTTGAGCTTGGAATGGTCGTGCGGATACTAACACCCGCCGCTCTCGCTCAGCCGGTCGCCGACGGTTAGCCCCGGGTTCCTCCACCGACGATGGTGTAGTCGCACTTGTACGGGACATCTTCTTAGCGCTCGATGAAGCCTAGCGCGCTAGGCGGAGCTGGGGTAAGCTGCCGGGATGCACGCCGCAAGGGCTGCGTAGATGAGGACAGCTGGTTTGATAGCCCTAATCACGACTTAATGGAGGGCTTATGTATTACTGAGTGTAACCTTTAAACTAGACAGCAATGAAAGCCTTGTGTATAAGGGGCCAGCTCTGGAAGGGTGAGAGTGCGAGTAGACCGGAATATTCTCTATTCACATTCAATTCGTTGGCATTGTTACCGGTAGGACTTATACGGGACGGTGGGGTAGGCGTGGAATAGTCATGTGCGATATACAAGGGAATGGCCGTGGTGTATGGCCTTTGTATATAGAACGATCTATATACTAGTCGTCCGGGTGGAAGAATAGGGAACCGAAGCCAGCCTTCTTGGTAAAGCGTCATGAGCTTGCAAAATAGAAAAGAGAGGAGACGCGCCGTATCCTTAGATGGACCCGGAAATCGCTCATATGGCAGGCTCTAATCTCATACCAAGCTATAGGTGATACGAAGCCCTATAAAATGTGCTCATTTTAGGTGGAAACACCTGCAAAGTGTCTCGAGACTCTGCCTGGGGAGCCTCAAGGAGTCTTGGTGTGGTTACAGTCCATACTTTATATCTCCCGGGACCCTCTCCCATGCCATTGCGACGATCGCGGGGAGTTTGCAGCGGTCCCCACGCCAACTGTCATGTATGACAAGGTCCGGAGCCGCCGGGGGAAATCCGGAGCCAGGAGGACATCCCCGGAACAATGGCGCCGTGGAACGATCACTCCGAGGTGGGGTTCGGGTTCCCATTCCGTGGAAGGAGCAACTAATACCTGTACGAAAGCTAGGCCCACCTTGGTACCAATTGGGAACAGGTTCCTCAACCCCACATTGGGAGGTGTCAGTCGCGAAGCTGTCTGGTTCGCCTGGGGACAACGAGAGCTCACTGCCGACGTGCTCGTTTCTCATTTTTTAAGACAACCACCGGTATGACCCGTACAAGTGTGCCGTTTGATAAAGAACTCTGTGCTCCAGAACTCGCGTCCGCTTCAAATCCTCAATGGGGGTGGAATAAGCCGGACTAGTGACACCCGAATAAATGTACCGCAACCCCGCAGACCCCGAAGATGCCCCGCAAAACAGAACTGCCGCTGTCCGCGACAGCCCCGCATCCAGCACCTCCCGCTCTCGTCATCACCTTCTAAGCACGACCTCGCGCGAAAAGCCCCGAAACCCGACATCCCCCCTGAGCCCTCCGAAATACATAAGCCCGTCGCACCCCCGGGACCCCCCAGCCAGCTCTCACCTCGTAGAACGAATCTATAACCCCCAATTCCCTCTCTCTCACACTCTTTCTCTTCCCGTCCTTCTGAACACGTTCACCCCTCTACAGTCTAGCATATGCTTTCGGCGAGATCGGCCCTCAGGACAATGACGCGGAACTGGACTCACCTCGTGCGGTTCCTGGCCAAGGAGGACGGCCAGGTGCACCTCGGGCAGATCGACGCGAAGCAGTTCCCCGACGTGGGAACTGCGCTGGAGAAGGGCGAGAGCGTCGGCGCGAAGCTGGTTGCGGGCGGCGTCTTTGACGGCGTGGTGACGGACAAGTCCATGACCATCTCGCAGGTGCGCGCCATCCCCCAGTAGCATCCGCACCCTACGCCCTTTCACAGGACCCGCGACTGACGCGTAGAACGCAGCTCCTCTCCCCCCTCACCACAGACGACGTCCCCATAATCCGCTGCATGGGCCTCAACTACCGCGACCACGCCAAGGAGGCCAACATGCCCATCCCCGCCGAGCCTGTCCTCTTCATCAAGCCCCGCACCGCCCTCAACGGGCCCGCCCCCGCAAAGATCAACGTCCCCAAGATCGCGCAGGACGGCACGAGCGACTACGAGGCCGAGCTCTCGTTCGTCATCTCCAAGAGCGGGAAGGATATCCCCAAGGAGAAGGCGATGGAGTACGTGCTGGGGTATACGGCTAGCAACGACGTTAGCGCGCGCGCACAGCAGTTCAAGAACAGCCAGTGGTGCTATTCCAAGGGTGGGTTCCTCGATCCGGTATGGGCTGGGTTGTGCTAATGTGTGGTAGGCTTCGACGGGTCGGCGCCCATTGGGCCCGTGCTCGTGTCGCCCGAGGCCATCAAGGATCCCCACGCGCTGCGCATCAGGGCGATACACAACGGGCAGACCGTCCAAGACTCCAACACGAAGTAAGCGCGCCCATGCATCCAACAAGATCAAAGAAAAGCAGAAGAACAACGAAGCTAACTAGAGCAGGGAAATCATCTTCGACATGGCAACCATCATCTCCTTCCTCTCCCAGGGCACCACGCTCGAGCGCGGCACCCTCATCATGACGGGCACCGGCCCCGGCGTCGGCGCCATGCGGAACCCAAAGGTCGTGCTCAACAACGGGGACGACATGCGCGTTGAGATCGACGGCATCGGCACGCTGATCAACGAGGTGTACTACGAGTGAGGGGAGCCATTTAGAGGTGTATCGATCTTAATGTTTGTGTAGACCTTGATAAATACATAAGTGAGAGCGTCTACCGAGTCCTAGTGATCGATTCGATTTACTCTTTATATCCTGCCGTACCAGAAATCAGGGTCTGTGTGTAACGAGACCCTCTATGGGCAGAAGCTGTCACTGATCTATACCGTATCTAAGCGGTCGATTGTTCATGGCAAATCGGCACTGGAAAGCTCCGAGACGCTAAACGGGCGAATTCGCTGCAACTCCGGACTGACTTCGGGTTTTAGAAGTAGTGCCGACCGTTGCGGGTTGAGGGGCGGGGCTCCACGTCCGGCTCCGCCCCCACTTCCCGCCCCGATACCGGATCTCGACACCCATAACCACCTCCCCCAAAGCAACGACGAGAGGGGAGGTGCCCAGTATCACTTGAAACGTGAGGTTCGTTTATGAGGTCTGATAGATGAATGGGAAATTCCACAAGACTCAATGTTCTCCCCCTTTGGATATAATGTGGCCACCCTGGCTCGGGGTAGGGATCGAGCGAACGGTAAGTCTACTTATACTTGTACCATGGGTGGGAAACTAGCAGTGGATGAGGTATGCTCACTTACATACGCCATCTCACTGTTCTTTCCGTGATATGGAAGTGTCTTAGACGGTAGGTAACCTGGCGCTAAGCAACCCTTCATTCTCATGTTTGACCGTCACTCTTAAAAGAAACAAATCGCTTATATGCCCATTCTTTCGTGACGGGGAACTTCCGGGGAAGAAGGCAAGACAGCCACGGTAGCCATGTATCTGGCTGTTGAGTCATTTAGATTTCTATAAATGGAAGCGATATGAAAGCACGGCGCGTGTCGGAAAAGAAAAGGAGAATATGGCGTCCATAATTTTAAGCATTACACGCCAGACGGACCTCAGTTGGAACTCCGTGTCAGACACAGCCGTCGGCTCGAGACACGTTATGGCGCAGGTTCGCAGCACTCCCAGCACCAGCGCATGTCGAACCGCGGGATGGTATCGATATCAACATCACACTTAAAACTGGGGCCCTTTAATATAGATTACCGCTAGCCCTGCGGTAGTATTTGAATACCCCCAACCCTGGCGCCAAGCCGTCGCCTTGGGCATTGTAACTTCATCCCCGGAACGCCAAGCGGCCACGGCGTACCAACAACTTCAAATGCATAACATAACACCTTCCACTCGCAGATTATATTCCCTTGAAATCGTAGATGTAGAGTTATGGGATAAGAGAGCATGAGCTACAATGTAGCTCCAGATAAAATAAACAGCCACAAAAGGACTCCCCAAGCCCCTAAAAGCCAAATTTACAGAGAAATCTAAAACACTCATATCCTACCTCGCCTCCCTTCCCGTTCGTCTCCCTTCCCAACAACCCCCAATTAACAACACCTCCTCACGCCAACTCCCTCAACTCCCCATCCGGCCGCCCAGTAGGCAACTCCACCGCCCCCGAATAGCCTCCCTGGCCATGAGGATACCCCGCCGGCGCCGCGCCGTACCCCGGCGGCGGTGTCGGCCCCTGGTGCGGCGGCGTCGGTCCCGTGTGCGGCGGGCTCGCACTCGGCGGCGGCGCCATCACGGGCGCACCTGCCAGAGTGGGGTTATACATCGACGGCTCGGACGGCGTGAACTGCGAGTTGGGCGACAGCGGGCTCGCGGGCGGCTTCATGCTGTTACGGTTATCCTGCTGCGGGACGTAGTACCCCATCGGCGCAGCGCCGGGTGCGCCGGGCTGGAGGTGGCCCTGCTGCGGGGCGCCGGGAGGCGGCATGTAGTACATCTGCTGGTTCTCGGCGCCGGGGGGTTGGTTCGGGTACTGGGGCTGGTTCGGGTACTGGGGCTGGTTGGGGTACTGGGCCATGCCGGCCATGGGGGGCTGAGGAGGGGGCGTCGCGTCGGTCTTTTTGCGGCGGCGGAGGATGAAGAAGATGGCTACGCCGACGATGGCGAGCACGGCTGGGGTTGTTAGAGTGTTGTTGGAGAAAGGGGGGTTGAGGGGCTACGTACCGACACCGCCGATGGTACCGCCGACAATGGCGCCAATGGGCGCCCCATCATCCTCCTCCTCCTCTTCTTCCTCCTCCTCACCACCCTGGCGATCAGACGTAGTCGTCGGCTCGCGGCTTCCCCCATCCGTAGTCGAGCTGCTGCTGCGGCGGCCGCTGCTCGTGGTAGTAAGGTCGTCCTCCTCGTCAAGCGACGTCGCGTCGTCCTCGTCCGCTCCCTCGGGCGTAAAGTAAAAGTCGTACGTCGTCCGCGTCGTCGTACACAGGTGCATCGTGTACCCATTCCACTCTTCATCCTGGTAGTCGTAGATGGCGCAGTATGCCGAAATGGAGTCGGAGCTAGGGCGGTGTTAGTCACGAGGTGCATTGGCGCCGGGGTGCCTACGGCCGTGGTGGATGCGAGGTTCGCCAGGGACTTACCACCACCGCGTCCTGTCCATGTCGGCGGTCGACGCCTTGTCCGAATCGGTGTAGTCGAGGCAGGCAGTCCAGATGTTACAGTCTTCCGTCGCGCAGCAGCCGATCGCCGACGCCGTATCATCGTAGAGACACTCGGCGCCGAGATCAGAACGGCAGGTAACGCCGCTCACTACCACGAGTCGTCAGCCACTCAATCCATACTTGAAAATAACTTCCGTTTGGGGCTACCCACGGACGTCACCCTCGATGAAGCCGCACGTGTTCGTGCCGCGCTTCTCCAGGTGTTTCGACTCCGGCGCGGCCGTCGGCGCGGGGGCCGCGGCCACGGCCACCTCCTTCAGCAGGAACCCGGGCGTCTCCTTCGCGAGCGAGAATCCCGAGAGGTCGATCGACGCCTGGGCCACGCCGAGGACGAGCGGCACGGCGGCTCGGAGGCGGACCATTTTGGGCAGACGCGATCAGAGCCTGAAGGCGATTGATTCTTCCCGGGAGACCGTTCCTAGATGCTGAATCGTGGGCTCGCGGTCTCGGCTAGCAGTCGATGGGATGCAAGCAAGGGTGCGCGCGCCGAGAAAAAAGAAGGACCAGAGGAACGCCTCCATCCCCCGGATGGGCAGGGCGACCCGTCCGCATTTGTACGGGCCCTACCAATGCCATGTACCGAGACGGCAAAGCGCCCAGAAGGATGCAGCCCCGGTCCGATGGCCGCAGGGTCCAGCCTGACGGGATGTACACCTTGGGCGGTCAGCTCGGCGGAAAGTGTCCCGGGAAGGAACCGTTCAAAGGGTCCCCCCCGTGGGTCACACAAGTCGTCCAGCCGGGAGCTGGTTGGCTCGCGCGAGGTGCGCTAGCGATTGACTCGGCGATGGAAGGAGAAAGGCTGCTTCAGCCCTGGCGGGTGGATATTGATTCATGGATTCATGGTGCGGAGATGGCGGAGCGAGGGTGCATTGCATGGAGGCAGTGAAGCGTGGCGATCTGGTGATCCTGTGACACGGATACCCGAGCCTTGTCGGTCAAGGCGGGGATCCGCCCTGTGGACATGAAGAGGCCATCCTGCTTCTGCTCTCCTCGCTCACTCTCTCGAGGAACCAGCGAAAGACCCCAAGACATGGCGGAATCTCGCGCACAGCTACCGCGGAACGCCCTCATCCCGCTCCGCCCTGCTCCCACCTCCACGCGCCCAGCAGCAACCCGAACGGATAGGACCCCCTGCCATCAGCAAATCTTAGCATGCGCGAACGAACGCAGTCGTATGGCGCCAAGACGTCGCATCGCGGGGGTCCCCTGCCACGCTAGCCACCAGGCTCCGGCCTGCAGTGGGAAATTGGACGCGCTCAGCCCGGCTGCCCCCGCCCGCACCGCCACTGTTGCTGAGTTGTCGCGGGAGCTGGGATGAGGTGAGGGCGACTTTGCGGTGTGTCTTTGGTGTTGATGTTGGACGAGGGAAGTCGAGAATGAGTCGGGAGTGTTTAAGCTTCGCAGTCCTAGTTAATAATGCGGGCCCTGTAATGAGGGTTGGTCCTCGGCGGTCTCAGTGGCGCTCGTCCCCGCTAGCGTCGGAAACTTTGGTCTGATAGGGCTAGAACGGATCCTCCGCAAACCCACCGTCACCCTGATCCATTTTGGCTCGTCTCTCCCTCCACTCTTCGGAGATAGGCCTTTCGACGCAATGATCGCCCGTATTACAAGTCGAACCGGAGAGGTCGTCATAAAATCAAGCTACACCCTCAAACAACAAGTCGTTAACCAAGCTAGTCAATTGCAAACAAAAAAGGAGCAAGACCCATCGTTGGTTGAGCGGATACTTGTAAGCACAGGTCAACCCCCCGGCTCCACTCAGATCTACTTGTCGGTACGACGACCAGCACGGAGTCCTGCTTCCAGAAACGCTCCAATTCGTCGTTGTGAGCGACGGGAATTCAGAGAACTTATAATCAAAGAAGCAAGAGAAAGTGCTATTTCCGTCCCCCCTGCATCTCATCGAGATTGGACACGACGGGGATAAGCGCGGATCGTCATCCACGTCCCCGCCTGGCGCAGGGAGAAGAGACACGGCCCGGTTTCCCTCGCTTCTTCTGTCCAACCAACGGCATATCCGGGCTCCCGTGTTGTACCTTGCAGATCTTCCTCGGCCGGTGAGCTCTTACACCCTACTCGGTAGGACAAGTCATCGTCACGGTACTCTCCCCGTCTCACCGCGGCTCCCTCCCCAGACCGACGAGAGCACCCCATTATCAACCCCATGTCCCGCCTTTACGAAATCTCACTAACCTTACTTGTAATTAACACTTGAAACTCTCATGATTCATTCATAAATCTCATATCTCGTAAAGCCCCCCTCACATCCCCCTCCGCCGAATCCTAAACGGCACCTTCCCATCCATCGGCAACGTTCCCAGCGGAAACCGCCGCATATCCCCCTTGATCCCCTCCGCCGCCTCTCCATCCACCAGCTCAACCTCGCCTATCCTCAGAAGCACAGCTACCGCCGCCATGATCTCCTGCTTTGCGAAGAACCGCCCCGGACAGATCTTCACGCCTCCCCCATAGGGGAAATAGTGGCCCTGTATCCCGGCTGTGACTACCCTCGCTTTCTTATCGTCCTCCGCCGTCCTCCCTTTATTCTCTTGTGCGTGATCCACCCCCGGACTCTTGTAGTTCCAGATAGGCCCGCTCGCCGAGTCGTCGGGGTACTCCAAAAACCTCTCAGCCCAAAATCTCTCCACATCCTCCCCACCCCTCCCCTCCCAGAACTCACCATCCTGTCCGCCAAACCACGGCATCGCAACGACGTTCGCTCCCTGCCGGAACCGCCATCCCTCAACGACAAAGTCATCCGTCACGACCTGGCGCGTAACTGTCGCGGCGGCCCGCTGCCGGAGCTCTTCCATATAGATGGAAGTCAGGAGAGGGAGGGCGCACAGACGGGGTATGTCGACGGTAAGGGGGGATGCTCCTAGGGTGAAGGACGGGTCTGTGTCGGCGAGGACGCGGGACTTGAGGCCTTTTACGCGGAGGATGTCGAAGACGGCCCATATCGCCGCTGGTATCGCGTTCGCGTTTGCCCTGCAGGTGTAAGTGAAGGCACAAGTAACCGGATCAGAAAGGGGCACCCACGTCCGCACGAAGCCGAGGTCCAGCGCCGCCATGCCGTCTAGACTCATCCCCGCCTCCCTCATCATCTTCACCCTGGCCCGCATGAGCCTAGACCCATAAACCGGCTCCCACTCCGCCTCAAGGGCTTCCGCCGAGTTCCATTGGAAGTTTGCCGCAGCCCATAGATGCCAGTTTTGCATGTGCTCGTGCAACCTCTCGCGCGCAGCGTACGCCCGGGGCGCGAAGAGCCTGGGCATCTTCCTGAAGATGATGGGGAACGCGTCGTCGTAGGCCCAGAGGTCGTCGACGAAGGTCGGCGCCATCTCGAGGATCTTGCTTCCGCAGAGGGCCTCGACCGCCGCGTGGAGCATCTCCTTGCGCAGAAAGGTGTTCAGATCCGGTAGTGTCCTCCACTCATCCCGCACATCACAGTGACCCCCAAGCCTCCTCGCAAATACCTCTGCAAACTTTGCCGTCATGACGTTCACCGCTGATCCGGACTGATGCGTCTGTAAGTCCCGATGCACAATATGCCAAAGCCTCTTTTCAGGATCCACACCCTCCCACCCCGGTGCCCGCAGCGGTGCAATACCCGACTTGTCCGCTTCCCACACGGCAATGTCCTCCTCGCGCATGCAGAACTGGCGTTTTATCATGACGCCTACCGCGTGCTTGGACAGCGCGCGGGAGGCCTTGAAGAGGGAGTGAAGCGTGGGGCCCGGGGGCACGTAGTACATTTGCATGCCGGCGACGCGGAGGCGGAGCGGCGCGGCGCCGAAGCGCGAGCTGTGTAACTCCGTGTTAGCAGACTATCCAATACCTTCCGAAAGCCACTCCCGATGGCCCTGACGGATTGCCTGGGTGCATCTGTGGGACAGAGATGCGGTCACGTACATGAGCTCGCTTATGCACGCGGCCGTCCTGAGGACAAAGGGCAGCGTGTGCGCCAGGCCGGGGATGGCGAAGGGGGCAGTTGGCGGGTCTACCGCGTCATTGCTCCGGAACTGATGCCGAGAGATGGCGTGGTGGGTGCGTGCGGATGTGATGAGGTAGGTTAGAGTCGATATAGCGAGGATGGAGACGAGGATGAGGAGGCGGGCGTCCAAGTCCCGCCAGTCGCCGAGGTTTAAGAGCTGCATTTTAACAACGGTTGGGAATGAATTAGTTCATGGAAGGACAAGGTGGCGCGAGGCATTCCTGCTCTTTAAGGGCCTGTGCCAAGCATGCTCTAGGCTCGGGAGGCGTATGTGTGAGTGGATTATGAATAAAAGGTGTTCTAGTGACGAGCACCCGGTAGGCAGTGTGGGATATGTTGGGGAGCAGCGACTCCGCAGAGTGGTACCGCGCAGGCTCGAGTGTACCCGAGGTAGCAGCAGTGCGGCTCGAATGCGTCCCAAGCCGCAAGGGAGAGAAGCGGAAGGACTCAGTGAGTGCTGCCGTACGACGGTATCGGCCGACTGTCGATCCGCGGATACCACCCTCCGGGTCGAGGACCCAATGATAGTCCGATTGCGTCTCCATTCATCACGTATTTTACCCTTCACCGAGTCGTCCCGGCCTTTTCTTCTGCAGCCCTCGCCCAGCCCCATGCCGGTCATGCGGACTCGAGCCGCATTCTTCTCGGTTATCAATGGCGTCCCGTCTTTGTGGAGATCGCAACTGAATGCTTCTTGTGTGAAGCTGCCGCAGGCACCATTCGTCAATAGCTACGTCAATACGCAGCACAGTCGGATCCCCACTTACACGGGCCACGAGGTCTTGATCCCGGCACCGGCAGCATCCTATCGGCGCCCTCGAGCTGCGATCCACCCCGGGCCGTGCAGCTGATCCGGGAACACCCTTAACCCGGCTTTAATAGCCCGTCTGGTAGGAAGAGGTGCAGTCAGGGGAAAGTCGCCAAAGTTGTCTTGCACCTCGCTTATGTCCCCATCCGTCAGGGTCTTAGACTCACTCCAACCGCCGCCCATCTTTTCATTCGTAACATCCTGACAGTCCGGGTTTGTGCCGAAGCAATATCCATCTTGAGAAGCCATCCAGAAGCAATTCCGAAGGTCACTGTAAGACGCTTCCCCTCCCCGCACGTCATTGAACGTCGGTCTCACCCAAGTCTTAGGACAGGAACGAGCGCTGAAAAGTAAAAGTCGCAATAAGCATTTAGATATCCAACCCAAAATCCCCAACTCCAAAACAAAGCCACCCACCCACCCGCGATTCCAGCCGCCTGGTCCCAACAGTCCCATCCCACCCCCTTCCCTACGCCGTCTGCCTCCAAACCGGCAAAAAGATAAACACCAAAACACAGAGACTAGCAAACACCGCCCCCCCAACCATACTCTGCCCCACGATCCGATGCTGCACCTCCCTCAACCCCCCATCCTTGACCCTAAACTTCCTATCAAAAACCATAAGCCTCCCCAACTTTCTCACCACCGCGGCCCGCTGCGACCCCACCGACGCCGCGTCGTCGAAGCGCTCCCACGGAAGCGGCTGCCGCCGCGTAAAGAGTAGTAAGAAGAAGCAGCTCCCTCTTAAGCCCGAGAGCACGAGCGTCATGCCTAGGAACCACATCGGCCACGCGCCAAAGGCGTCAAAGCGACTGTGCAGCCCGCCGGTGAACGCACGAAGTAGGACGTATAGGAAGCCTGCTATGGTGAGGACTATGCCCAGGCCCGTGGCGACGCAGACGGTCTCGTACGTCCCGTTCGAGACGCCCAGGCGCACGAAGTTGCTGTGGGAGCAGTTCTTTAGGAGGAGGTAGACATGGTCCGCGATGGGGCGGAGGGCCTCCGGGTCTGTAGTGAAGTTCAGGGCCGAGAGCGCGTGGGTGCGGAGGGAGTGCGGGATGTTGAGTTCCTTGGGAGAGTTGGGCGTTAGGAAGAGAGTCGTTACTGCTGCGAGCTCGGCGCGGAGGTCGGTGTCGGTTGGCGGTGGGGGCGAGGTGGGTGTCGGGGCGCCGGCTAGGGCCCTGACGCGGGCTGCGAGGGTAGGTTTACAGGTTGCGGTCGTGCACATTGCGGCGTTTCCGATGAGGAGCTCGATTTGCCCGAGGGTCTCCCTTGCTGGAATGTGTTAGCTGGGGGCGTGGCAGCGATTAGGACGGATGCCTACCGAGCTCGGTGTCGAGGAAGACCTCCGAGCCGTCTTCTGACGCGGGTCTCATCTCCCCGTCACTGAGAGAGCTGGTCTCCTTCATACTCGACGCCTTCCTTGCGCACTTTGCCTCATAGTTCCTAAACCTGCTAACGTCAGAGACCACCACCAACCCCGTGCCGCGAACCCCTGGAGGTATCCTTACCAGATGTAAAACTCGAGGTTCTCCGGCGAGAACTCAATATGCTTAAGATACATATAAAAGTCGTAAAGCGACATGGGGCTGCCTAAATCCAGACACTCCGTGTAAGTCCCACCATGCTCATAACCTCTTTTCGACGGGACGTACACGTCTTGTTCTCGAGCACCCGCTCCAGGCTCAGACTGCTGGGCACGGCGCTCTTGCCCCGCCCATCGGGGCTGAGGGCGCGCCTCCCGCTGCCGACGGCCGTCGAGTACTCCTTGATGTCCCGGTACTCGGGCTTCTTATACCACACGAGCCACGCCGGGAGCTTCATGGTGCTGGCCGCGGGGTGTTCGTTTGGTGATGATCGGCAGGTATTGGTAGGGCGGGCTCGGTGTTGGAAGGTCTTGGACCGCGGAGGGGGGTCGAGGAGAAGAGGAATCGCACAGATTCTCCCGCGGGGAGGTGGGAGGGAACTAGCTATATTAAACCGTCTCGATTCCATTCCACATATATCCACCCACATCCCTCTCTGTTCCAACGCACCCCCGGAGCGCCACAGAAAGTGGACCTCACAACGGCCACCCGCATCTCCAAGCCCAGTCGTGACCGGCGCACGCGCAGAGTCCATGGTCCGCCAAGTCCATTCGTGTCACCCCGGCTGATCGGCGCCCGGTGGCAGGACACCCTCCCGCCAGTCTCCTGATCCGATGTTTTCCGGCAATATTTGCTTGTGCGATGGCACCTCTCCGTTTCTTAGCCGAGCTGAGGAGATGTCGCAGGCGTAACGGTGCGGTGGGCCAGTAGGAGGGGTGGACCTGCTTGTACTTGGCTGTCGTGGGTCTTGCGCCGAGACCTTCACGGATCCGCTCTTTTCCTCATGGAAAAGACCTTGAAGAGGTGACACCGCCGACGTCCATTGCGCTCGGGGCTCTGACCGAGCGCAAACGGAGCTTGTGCGCGGGCGCTCGGACTTACACGTTCCTCCCGCCAGGACACCCACCGTCCCCATTCCAATCCTTTCAATATGCCCGTTTTAGAAAGGAAGGAAATGACTGGGGCTCGAGTCTGAGTCGTCGTGTGTATGCAAGGGCCACCCCTGCACGGTGGAATCGGAGGATTTCTTTTCAGCTCCCAGCTCGCATCACCTGTGGACATCGGAGCAAACTTGGGGGCGCTGAGTGCCTGCCCCATCGGGACTAGTTTACGCTTCAACCGGCCGCTGGAAACCCGTGCCTGGCAGCCCTGAATGCCGCAGGAAACGGGCAAGCGGAGCCGGGTGGGTGTTACGGCTCACTCTCCGACTCGACAACGCCCGCCGCCAACGAAACGGAGTCCCCCCACCAAACAGACTCGATAAGCGTGGATTGGTCGTCACAATTGACTTGTCACCTCGTTCTCGCGGCCAAAAGCGCTTTCGTGCGCTCAAGCTTTGTGGGCTCACCTGAAGGGTGTGAGCTGCGCCTCTCCAGCCCGATCTGGAACCGACTTCTCGGCGCGCGGACCCACAAGGCTCCATCGTGCCCGCGGAGGCGGGTCGAGGACCCCGGGATCGGCGTTTTGATGGGCACTGGCCCGGCTACTCGGTAGCTTGATTGCAGAAACGTCTGTAGGTACACAAAAGTACAATGGGCGAGATATGAATGGTGTGACAGGAGAGAGAATCAAAAGCAAGCGGGGACGAAAAAGCACTCTCGATATTTGACCGAGACATGTCCAACAAGCCACACACCCCAGACCCGAATATCGACATGGCGTCATGGGGGCGCCCTCAATCGGGAATAGCACCCGGTTCCTGAGCAGAACAACTTTCGCCGTGGCAGCGCCACCACCAGCAGTCGGGTGCCCAAACACTCATTAAGCCATCTCCCCTTCCTGTCCGATGTGACTACTGCGTTGCTTGCGCCACGGGACACGGGCACACTATCGTGACCAGGGTTAGTAGAAGTATCAGTTGTCCCGGAGCTACTGTCAAGCCCGCTAGAGCTAGCGGGCTCCGAGTCCCGCTTACGCAAGCGGAAGCAACTAATGCGGAGGACCCGGCAGTTGGTGGGGGGGACATTGCATCGTGATAGGGGCAGTGGTATGTAGGGTGGCACCTCGCATGGTTCTGGGCTTGATAGTGACATGCATCCGCTTCTACCCCTGTTGGAAGGCCTGGGGAGGGAGGTGTTATCGACTTTTCCCACGCACATCCCACCAGTTCTCACGTGGTTTTTCCGACTTGTCTAGCTGTGTTACGGCGTCTCGCGAGAGCCAGCTCCTTGTCAGACAATCACACCCGTTTGTTATTCGGCATCTCAGAAGTCAACTGACACACCCCTGCCCCATTTTGTGATGATGCGTCGAAGTACGGTTATCACCTCCCAGACTATCACCCCGACCCGTACGACAACAAGACCTCGGCACACGGACCTCGAAAAGCTGCATCGTGAACGTTCAGACCGCCACCGAGTGCCGGAGCGTTGTCAGCGCACGTGGGTCACAGGCGTCCGAGCGGCGTCGAAGTGAGGTTAGAAGACTAAAACTAGCCATCCGGGGACCACAATCGAAAGAGAGCGGCTTGTGTCTCCAATGCAAAGACATCCAGTGTTCCTATATGAACGCCTATATCCCCAACCGCGAATTACATCTTACAAGTACACCCCGTCAGCACACCCACCCAGACGACCACCCCTTACCCCACCAGCGTGTTCCTCCGACTCCGATCCAACCTTACATCCTTCCTCCCCACCACTGCCTCAAGCGCCTGCATCAGCCCCTTGGCATCATACCTCGCCCCCTCACTCTTACACGGCCCATACAACCTCAGCGTGTCGATCCCCAGCAGCGCGAGCGCCTCTCTGTCCATCGCCGGCCCCGCCCCGCCGTCAAGGTATAGCACGTGCGTGACGTACAGCGAGTACTCGTCCTCCGGCGGCGGGGGCCGGCCCCTTGAGTACGAGCACGCGTTCGCGACGGCCGCCACGAAGTCGAGGGCCGAGAAGGGCCTGCTCCGGGGCCCCGTCTCGCGGTCCAGCGACCCGTTGAGGATGAGGATCTTGTTCCGGATGGCGGGGTTCGTGGCGATGGCCTCGCCCACGCCACGGAGCACCAGGTTCGGGATCAGCGAGGTGAAGAGGGAGCCGACGCTGTAGATGATGCTCCCGCATCCCTGCAGCGCCTTGACGACGCGCGGATTCGCGGGGATCCGGATCTCCTGGCCGTAGGGGTTGATGTACCACACGCGCTCGATCCTCGCCTTGAGCTCCTCCTCGTCCTCTTTCGAGAACGAGATGGCCGGCTTTCTCAGTGCAGGCAGGCTCCCCGGCAGATTCGCGTCCTCGACGCTGTCGTGCTCCTCCGTCTCGACGCTCCCCCAGGGCGCCGCTTTTGGGCCTGGGACGGCGGCTGTGGGCACGCTCGGGTGCGAGATGTCATTCTGCCCCGTGATGACGTCGCCGTTTGCCAGCCCCGCGGCGATGTGGCTCGCAAAGTTGGTGTTCAGCGCCGGCAGCACAGCAACGTTGTCGCTCACGCCGCAAATGGAGCTAAACAGGTGGATGGCAGCCTCGAAGCTGCCCGTGTATAGCCTCGCGCCCGTGAGGAACAAATTCCCCACACTAGCACCCGAGTAGTCGAAGCGACTACTAGGCCGCGAGCGCTTCACGGCCTCGAGGTTGAACCCGTTGAGGAACGAGCGGATGAGCTCGCGCTTCGGCGAGCTCATGTCCTCCCAGAGCGCGTGGGTGCCCTCGACGATGGAGAACCACTCTGCCCTCGCATCATCGTACTTCTTCGGCAGGCGGTGGTTAAAGAGCTGGTGCAGCGACGCCGTCTCAATGCTGTCCGTCTCAGGGATAAGCCGCACAAGGCGCGATCTTACGTCGCCGATTCCTGGGCAGATGTCAACCACCGTTGACGCGGCGAGGTACCGGCGCGAGAGCCCTCGAGAAAGCACGTGTGAGACGGGCCGGCGCGCTCGAGAGGCGCGAGGGGATTCACGTACCTGGCCCGCCGAAGACGCGGATGACCTCGCTCGTGCTGCCGCCGTTGTCCGAGATGGGGATCACGTAGCTGAGGGTGCACTTGTTGGCGGCGCGCACGTGCTCGAAGACGTCGACGAGCGAGTTGGCAGCCGTGCCGCCCGAGAAGACCACGAGGCCGTCGCCCGGGGGTGAGATCTGGGGGGTCCTGATCCCGGACGGTTCGCGGTGGAGCTCGGGGCGCCCGTTGCTGTTGTGCGTGTCCATTGGGTTATCGTGGCTGGAACTGTAGGGTCTGGGTTTGTCTGGCTGTAAATCTCTAGAAGAAGCGCCTCCCTCTCGAGCAAGCGCACTTTATGAGAACGAGTTTGCCGCTCCGATACGTGGCCTGAAAAGAAGGCAATCGTTAATGGAGTCGAAGCTTTCCCAGACGGGACAAGTCCGGGGTAGCGTGACCATTCTCCAGACACAGCCACCGGCTCATTAGTCATCTAACATCGTGATTACGAAGTTATGCCCTGGGAGAATACAAACGCTGATGGAATGATGAAACCAAGATGACACTGATGGAGGAAGCCTTGGTTTATACAGGCGCAGGGCATATATAAGAAGGAATGGTGTCGGGCGGGCAAAATTGCATGTCCTCTGGCGGCCCGCACAGGTGCTTGCTCGGCCACCGGCTGGTTTATGCACGCCAAGAGCGCCAATTATAGCGGGGCTAGCACTCCGCTCCAGCGTGCCCCACGTGTCAAACGCCCCATCCGTGCTATTTTCGTCCCCCGACGACCACCTGCAGAATGGAGAAACATGTGTTCACACCTCCACACTCGATGTTCTCATCCGACGGGAAGACTGAAATCACGATTCTAGAATCCAGCTGTACGTACTCTTCTCAGTACAGTACATCCTGCAGGGACAAGACTTTTCATTGTGATGTTATTCTTCGCCGAGATGCACGTCACATCTGCAATCTGGCGTTGAGTCCGCAGGAATCGCAGGGTATCCGCCGAAGGCGCTCTAGGCGTGGTGGACCAAACCCACCCCACGGAATCGATGCCCGGAGACGAAGCTCAACCAGCGTAACGAACGTAAAGATACGGTCGGAAATAGAGTTCCTTGGGTTGCATTAATATCCGACGATTCAATTCGTCAAGTCCTGTATTGGCTGTGTCTCTGGCGGCTCAGAGAGCCTGTGGCAGCAACGTCATTCGAAGGGTAATTACGTTGTCGGGCAAGATGTGAGGAGAGCCCAGTGCTGCAACCCCACGACATTCCACCACTTAGGCTCATGGCGCCCCCGGATAAATCACTTGTATCTTCACGGTGGGGTATGTCACGGCGGGGTGTGCATGAGCTCAACCCTTCCTCCAATACCCCTCCCCTTTTCCTCACGTTTAAGTACCTTGATCACCTCTCGCGAGGTTAAAGCACCTCACATTGCTCCCTTGAACCCCAATCTTGAAGCACACCAGCACCGTCCCGCCATGGCCCCCATCAAAGTTGGAATCGCAGGCTACGGCTTCTCAACAAAGTGCTTCCACCTCCCTTACATCCTCCCGAACCCAGACCTCGAAATCCACGCCTTCCTCCAGCGCGCTGCGGCGCCCGCCAGCCCCTCCGACGACCTGCCCAAGTGGGGCCACTGCACCGTCGACTTCCCCAAGGCGAAGTACTACCGGACGGCCGAGGAGTTCTTTGGGGATTCCGAGATTGAGCTTGTGGTTGTTTGTACTTCGTCTCACGAGGAATTTGTGGAGGGGGCTCTAAGGGCTGGAAAGCATGGTATGAGCAGACTCGGGGGCGATAAGTCATAATGGGAACTAGGCTGATGAGAGTTGCCTTTATAGTTGTCGTTGAGAAGCCCTTTGTCAAGACGAGCGAAAAGGCCGACGAGCTCATCGCCCTCGCAAAGGAGAAAAACAAGGTCCTCACCGTCTTCCACAGTCGGTCCCCCACCCCAACACATTTCCCAACATCCAAAACTAACCCGCGTCAGACCGAAGATACGACAGCGACTTCCGCACGCTAGAACACCTCATCTCCGAAGACGCCCTCGGCTCCATCCGCGATGCCGAGATCCACTTCGACTTCCGCTCGCCCCCCTGGGTGGCCTCCTGGACGAAGGCCGAGTACTCACCCGGCGAGGGAATGGCCTTTGGCCTCGGGACTCACACCGTTGACCAGGCGCTCGCGCTCTTTGGGCGGCCTGTGTGGGTGATGGGGCACTTTGCGTCGAACAGGGGGGTCGTGAGCGATGTTGACGATACGTTTACCATCTTTCTGGGTTATGGGGGGAACTTGACTGTGACGATTAAGACGGCCATTATCACGCACATGAAGGAGCAGTTGAAGTTCTTTATCCGCGGCACGGAGGGCACGTATCTGAAGGTAAACCCGTCCCCTCCTTTCCAATTCCACTTGCCCTAGCTAGATAGAGAAGATGCAGTACTAACGGGAACAGTTCGGCTACTGTCCCCAAGAAGCAAAAGCAATCGCCAACCCCGGCAAACCCGCCACCGACCCCTCCCACGGAAAAGAGGACCCCAGCATCTGGGGCACACTCTCCACGACACGTCAGATCGACGCCTCGCAGGCCCTCGACGCCGCGAGTGGCCTCTACATCGGGAAGTATCCCAGCATTGACGGGTGGTGCAGGGGATACTATGAGGATGTGGTAAAGGCCATCAGGGGCGAGGCGGAGGTGAAGGTCACGGCGGAGGCGGCGAGGGATGGGTTAAGGATTATTGAGGGGGCGAGGGAGTCGTGGGTTTCGGGGCGGAGGGTGACGATGCAGTGGGAATAAGCGCGGGAGGGCATCGGAATGCTGTTAATTCCGACTGGTTGGTAAGGAGACGTATCCGAGGAAGCTGAATTATAGAAAGAGCTAAGGATATTCTCTCGCGAACGTGCTGAATTGACAGTAGCGGGACGACGGGCGCATGGCTATGAATATTTCTCAAACCGCGAGCTAAGAGACTTAACGACGGGCCTCGGCTGTGCTCACATGATGGTGGGAATCTTAGTAGAAGCCTCCAATAGTGACCGCAGACCCTTGATGCGTCGGTGAGGGCCAAATTGTATCCAAACCGTGGTCATGGTTTCTCGAGTGGTTCGTCCTGTCATGTGTAAGTCGGATGTCGCAGTCCAGGCAGTCGTAGCTACCCGAATGGGCCAGATTACCGGCTACCTGCGTAGTCCGGTGACGAGGCGAAGAAACACATATGAAGCCTGAGGAAAAACGCGGTATGCCCATGAACGATTGTTCCCCAGGACGCATGAGCGACTCGGAGCCTACATCTGCTTCGTGCAAGTCTGAATACAACCAGTTCGGTTTCGCTGTTCTGGTGTTGAACACAAGTGAAATTCCTGAAAGCGCGAAAGCTCGGAAAACATTTAGCTCTACATAATAAATAACGCCTAAGCCAGACGATCGGTGACGTGGCTTCCTCTCCTCGTTGAGGTGCTCATCCGCGTGTCCCGAGTCTGGTGATTAGAGACGACTCCCAGTATTACACCGGGTTTGTTCAAGGTCTCAAGAGCGTTGCAATCGAGTAGAATTCAGCACCACTCCGGATAGCATGTTTGAACCATGAAGGACTCATGCACGGCCGTTTGTGAATTAATTGTCTCTCGAAGCCCACGAGACAAAGAACGGGATCTCGGATCTATCCGGGACATGACGCCGCGATGAGAACACCGGGTGCGCTAAAACCATCTGATTGTCAGGGTCACACGGTCCCTGAACGCCACGTGCTGGTGCCCGTCGCGCGCCGTCACCACCACGCGCGAACACGCCAAGCCGCTGGGAGCCTCTTTTTCCGGCGCGTCCCACACTGCAGGGTGCATTCCAGGGTCCAAGTCCGTGCACCCCGGCCCCCACGCGTGATCTTCGGTACGCAGCGCGTCATTCGTCCCAACCGCATCCGCTCCAAAAACCAAGAACCCGGGCCCCCCAACCCCCCCGCCCCCTCCAACGCGAACCCGAAGCCCACAAGCATCCACGGCACCTCCCCCCACTATCCGCCGTTCCCTCCCGCGCGCGGCACCAGCCCCAAATGTCGCCCGCAACACCGCCATGCCCGCCGTCTTCCAGTTCACCCAGGGCAGCGAGTCCCGGCGCTTCAACCCGGACAGCTCCCCGCTGCTAGGCCGCTTCCGCGCGGTCCCGCCGAGGCCGGGCCTCACGCGGAGCCGGCCGAGCCAGCCGGGCTTGCTGTCGTCGCAACGCGGGAGCGTACACGTAGGCTATGGGTCTGTTCTTGAGCTGGGGGACGGGGCGAGCGACCATGACTCGGAGCTTGAGGATGAGATGCTGGAGATGGAGGGGTATAGTAGGCTAGGGATATGGTGGAGGAAGGGCCTGAGGAGGGTGTTTGATCTATGGATTGAGCCGAGGCAGGGCGCTGTGAAGAAGGTGGTGGATGTCTGGTGGAGTCGGTACGGCGTTCTGGTCTTGATGCCGGCGTTGTTGGTGAGCATCCCCTCCGTGAGGAACTGTATCGTGCTTGGTGGACTCGAAATACTGACTGCTGGCCCCCCTCGGTAGGCTGTGGTGTGGTGCGCTGTTCCATTTCCGCAGTATTCTCTCCCTGATGATGATAATGACGGTGTTCCCGACGACCCCGACTCCGGAAAGGTACCCGGTCACGGTGCCGCGCGGGTCAGGGTGAACTTTTGGTTCTTCCTATTCTTCTTCTACGGCCTATATAACCTGACGGCCTTGGTGTGGATAACCAAGGTCTTCAACCTCTACAGCTTGAACTGGTGCGTGCTTGGTTACCAGCCCCCTTACTGAGACCATGAATCTGACTCCTTTTCTAGGTGGCCCCAGTCCCTCGGCTTCCCCGTCACTGTGTGCCTAATAGCCCTCGTGGGTACCGTTCTACCCATACCTATATACCTCAGTCCCGAAACAAGGTTCCTCACCGTCCACAACACATCGTGGATATGCTGGACCTTCATCATCATGGCCATGCCCGTCGCCATAGCCTTCCTAATCCTCATGAAAAACGAGCGCCACATCGGCCTCCGCAACTCCCTCTCTGAGACGCAGCGCATCTTCACCACCTCATGGTGGACCGGCGAAGCCGACACCTTCTCGCAGCGGGAGCGCCGGCGCCCGGCCCTGCAGCCCGACTCCTTCGACCCGGACCTGCTCCTACAGGTGCCGGAGCCGCGGCCGCGGCGCCGGGTGATAGAGCGCGACTGGCTTCCCGCCAGCTTCGTCCGGTTCATCTGGTTCTGCCTCGTGCTCTTCGTGGCGCTGACGGCGTACGTCATCGGGGAGGCGTACGCCGAGATATACCTGCGCACGCTGCCGCACAGCAGTTTCGAGACCGTCGTGTACGTCTACAGCTGGGTGGTGACGATTCACATCCTCGACGGGCTGACGGGGTGGATACTGGGGATCCGCGAAGGGCAGCGCGTGGGGAGCTACCCCCTAGCCTGGGTCTTCAAGCTGTGCGTGACTCCATCCCAAGAATCTCTGACGGACTCCTAGCTAACACGCCGCAGGTACTTCATGCTCACATACCAGACCTACGTCCGAGCCCTATACGCCCGCCTCCGCTCCCCTCAGCAATTCATCCTCCTCCAGCTCCTCTCCTCCTCAGGCCTAATCATCATAACCCCAACCCTCATGTCCCCCGCATTCCACCGCCTCCTCTCCGCCGTCCGCCTCACGACCCTCACCTACGCCTCCTACCAGAAACTCTGCGCCCGCAACGTCTTCATCCGCTTCATAGCGGAAAACGCCTCGATGACCACCTTCCTTGGCGCCGTCCTCGTCCTCCACTTCGGCGCCAACAAGGACGTCTACCCCTACTTCGCCTTCGACGGCGGCGCCGGCGAGCCGTACGACTTTAACCTCACGTTCTACGCCTCGTCCGTCACGTGGGCGTGCGAGCTTGCCGCCGCGGTGGCGGTGCGGCTGCTGATCCGGTGGTTTTACGGCGTTAATGTCGATCTCGAGGGGAAGTTGGACTTGGCGGTTTGGCCTGAGCTGCTGCCGGCTAGCGCGGCTGTTATTCTGCACGTGTTGCAGAACATGCTGTTTTCCATCATTCGCCTGCAGTTCCTCTGATGGCAACGGCCGGATCGGCATCGCTTCTTTTTGTGGAAAGGCGAGATCGCCGAAGGAGGTCCTGCTTCTTGCGGAGCGTATAAACCGACGCCCACCCATCGCTTCCCATCTTACGAAAACGACAATGGACTAACGACACGAGGTTACGACTACTCAACCCACCCAACGTCGAAAATAAACATCCGAGAACTCAAGTATATAAGGGGGGAGGCGTGTCTTACATCGAATCCGGGCTCGCCCGTCTAGCACAAGCATTTCAACACTGGCTTTCACTTCGGCATTTGCATTTTCCAGCCCTATACCGAGAGCCTTGTCTGTTTCATCCTGTCGCATCTCACCCGCATAGAACAGAGCTGATACCCTCCACGTTCATCTTTGCTTTTGGTTATGCTTTTATGTTTCACGTTTTTGCCTTTTTTTTCTCTTCATGACGTTTATACCACTTCTGCGAATTTCATGTCAATGATAGACGTACAGACCATAGATAATAATCCTAATGCCCAAATACTCATGTTGTACCCATGCCAACCCCGTCCACAACCCCATAGCTTCCTCACTTAAAACACCATCCTGAAAACAGATACGGGGTTCCCCCTTCTCATCAGCTCACCTGCCGAGCCCCCTATGTCGCCATCACCTTCTCGATGCATGGAACCCTCCTAAACCCCCTTCCCCACCGGCCCTGCCCTGTATAAGCCGATGTGGCCACCCGCAACACGTCGTGTCACCGTAATCCCCACCCTCTTCTCCTCGTGCTGAAACCCCCGTCGCGGCCAACGGGACGGTGGGGTTGTACGTGAAGCATGCGGGAGGGCACCATGCGTGTGCCTGTGTCTGGAAACAATGTTAGGTACAGGGGAGAAGTACCTGGTTACGTATGGGCGGGGATGCACGCTCCCTTCCCCTTCCTTTTCACAGTGCGTCTTCGATTTTCCTTGGCTGTCGTTTGGTCTCAATCTGCCTTCTCCGAATTACCATGTCCGAGGGCGTATTTCGAGGCCATGTTTTGTTGTATTTTAACCCTGGGTTACGGCACCGACCAGGTCGAGGTTTGGAATCTCGCTAATACTGCGGCGTCCTCAACGGAAGGGCAGTACGGGTGCGAGACAAGGCTCTGCGTGTCCCTGCCCGACACCTAGCCGCGAATATATATTCACCGAGCACCCTGTTGGATCAGCAACTGGTCGGGGGAAATTAGGACCGGGAAGACTTGTCCCTCTTTGTTGTCAGGAGGAAACGGCGTACAGACACGCCCGGGCCATTCCGTCCGTCGATGTGTACCTGTATGGCGTAACCAGCGTCCAGTCACTTACACGGAGCCACGCAGACGGTGTGAGCGAGAAACAAAATTCCCGACCAGGATACAGACTTCTGTGCCAGGGCTGAGGGCTGCAGGAATCGCAGTGCATGCGGCAACATGAACTCGCTAACGCACCGGATCTCGAGCCTTCACCGCCGCCGCAGGCGAGTACAACGCTGCAACCGAAGACAGAGACCGGGGTGGCACGGTTTAAAGGAACAAGACACCTGCAAAAGTCTGGAGAGGCGAGGTGCATCCCGTGGCCTTCATAGTACGGAAATAACGAGAGACACGGCTGTGACCCATGCGGCGGCGGATAGGATACGTCCTCGAGGTATTTTGGATACTTTCTATCTGTATAGTGAGTAAATGGCATGTCATCTGCAAAACAACCTCATCCCTTAGCTTTTGGGCTGTGGTACGAGGAAAGCGTGGCCAGTCCTCGAAGCTGATACAGAGGTAAGTCACACAGGAATTTACACAACCGCCCCTTGACAGGATGTTAACTCACAGATGTAGTGTAAGTGTGGCTCAGCATTGGCAGGTGCTTGGTGTAATGGTAGAGGCCGCATTATGCATAGGGTATGCAAGCATCCCGGGCTCTATCCCGCAGCGCCGGTAAAGATTCGAGATGCCTGTGGCATCACACAGCTTCTCACCAGCTTTACCACACCTACTAGTGTGATTCTGCGCGAGGTGACATCACACTGAAGCCAATAGAGTCGAGAAAAAAAGCAGATTTTTTGCTGGGTACAAAGCCAGCTCACTGATGGTGGGTGACTGGCTCAGCGGAAACCGCCAGGTGCCCCCGACGAGACTCGAAAGGCGGGAATAGTTTTCTGGAGCACTGATGCTGCTGAGGTTGTACTATGTTGGTTTGTTGAAAGATTCTGAGCGGTTCCGTCTGCAGTCCGGCGGCAGCGGGTAGCAGCAGGCCGGCTTGCCGGTGCAAGAGTATACCATCAATCGAGTGGAAGGCCGCCGTCCCGGCCATTGTGTCAGCTCGTATTGCGGCACAATGACCTCTCGCCGGACGGGACCCACGGGAGGAAGCGGCCCACACACGGGAAGATAACACGCCGGGAAATTCGCGTCGAAGGTGGGACGCCCCGCTGCTCGGGGCGTCCATTGACGAAAGACCTCATGTTGGTGTCGTGAACAGTGGCCAGCTTAGGAGTTTCTATTGGATGTGTCGATTGGGATTCAAGCCACTTGAGTGCATTGGCCTGCCAGATTGTGGGGGCGAGACCTATCTGGCCATGCAGAATGGGTTGTACGACCGATGGGCCGCATTAACAAGGCAGAACGGCGATAGCAGTTGCAGATATGCGGGCACAGACGTGCCTCCGTATCAACTCGGTCGACCGAGTCTGTAGGGATGGGATCTGGGCGGAAGAGACGGATACCAGTGTCAGGTATATTATGAGGACGTACGATAATCACAGTCTGCCGAAAGCGATTGGCAAACAGAATGTTCGTGTTGCAAGGTTATCATACAGAAAGTGGACCCAAACCCTCGAGAGCCCGAATGTGAGAGCTGCTTATTGGTAATGCCGCTCTTGATCTGTTCTCGGAGACCCGATGACTGTAGCCTCACAGCAGATTACTTTAGGGAAGTCGAGGTCGAGATGGCCCTGCCATAATCTCTTAACACCGCTGACCTCTATGGGAAGGAACGTTGGACTGTGTGGGCGGTTTTAGAGTCTTTGGTTGGTTGGCTTAAGGCCGAAGGGGTTGGTCCTGACGATCAAGGAAGGAGCAAACGGCCATCTTAGTGACATCTGAGACATCGATGCCAATCACGGAAAGAGCGAAGCTGAAAAGTACAGCCACTTGTGACAGATTATGCACTTGGAGGATACAAAATGCAACCGCGACCCAGACCCTGACTCATTTCATCGAGAAATGCTTCGTGAGTGGGGCCTACCCGACGCCCGTTCGTACTCGGTATATCCTTCTCCTTCACTCATATGCAGGGTGAAAGACTCCCGACACATCAAAGGAAGCGGGGTTTGGGGGTGTGGCCTCTGTCGGCAGGGGTATCACCAGGAGACACCAGGAGACACCAGGACCAGCCGTGGTAATAGCGAGGGCGCACACGGGGACGGGAGTAACTTACATTGGTTGGGATGGGCCTGTCATAAGCGCTGGTGTAGTTCAAGAGCCGCGCAAGCTGGGGAGCCCCGGCAGAACAAGGTACCGGTCAAGCCGGGGTGCCAGAGTCGCAGAACATGCGCCTAATCTTCTGTCAAGACTTGAGGTTGACCGGCGCCGGGAGTTACGCACCCGTCCAGGCCCGCCTCTGCGATGCCAGGGGCACCCGGGTGGCCCGAGGTGTGACGGGTTCGGGAGTCCAAGTGGAGCACCCGCTGCCATCCATCACTTCCTCGAAGAATGGCGAGCGATATGGCGCAAGTATTTGTCATTTGATGCCCGGCAAGAGCGTATCGACTGCTCCTGTTGTTCTCGGTTGCGACGCGTCCTGACATGCCACCGAATTTCCCTAGGCCGAGCGGGTCCGAGGAGTGGTATGACCGGTACAACCGCACTTTCTCTCGGCCGGCGCCAATGGGCCAGCTAGTGCTTCTCCTAGATGCTTCGCGCCGAGAGAAGCCGTGCGTGGAGGCGGGTTCCTAATGCTCGCCTCCGTTGGTGGGACGTTCAAGCTCGCTCGAGGCTGGCCTGATGGTCCCTCGGGAATTTGGTCGGTGGCGGGGTAGCAAGACCCCGCCCACCTGCAACGAACACGGCTCGCCATTTGCTCCAACCCCGAGCCCTCACCTCATAGGTACATTCGGCCGTCTGGCCTGATGCAAATCAGTGGATTGGGACAAAGGATAACGGATGTCGACCTCGGAGGAGAAGGAACGTCTGGCGACTGCCTCCTTCCGCGCTAAATTCGCAATTGTGAAGTATTGAAGTACCTGTGATAGCTTATCGCGGGCCGTAACCCCAACCATCACTAGCAAGGAGAAAGTACCTAATACTTGCCCCGCGGCCCCGCAATCCGCACTTAGCATCCCTGCAACGGAAGTAGGCGGGGTCGAGTTAGTGAAGTCGTCGCTCCTTCCTTTTTGCTTCGCTCACAGATCTAGCAAAAGGCAAGTGCGATTCGCCCGATCCTCGTCTCTTGCGTAGAAATTAGACTCTCAATGTCTCCGCCATCCCCTGTGCGGCATCGCAGCTTGCTACAGATCCCTGCTCCGGCACCATCGCACTCCGTCGACACTTGTATCGGTTGGCGAACGTTTCCTTCGCACCCCACATCCATTCACAGAAATACATCACGGCAACGAGCGCAATACTTGTAGGGTGTATACCGAGACGTCCCTCGCAGGTTCGCCGACGGCCTCAGCTGCTCTCCTTGCCCAGCACACCGCTTCTCCGCCGCCCTGTGAGTTCCCACCCTCCTTCATGCCTGGCGCCGTGGTCGCAGGCCGCTGTCCCCTCACACCGCGGCCCAGTGGCCCGCCCGTTTCTGCGTGTAGCCTCTTCGGAGCGCCCGCGGCGGGGACTGGTGGTTTCGACACCACCACGCTGCCGTCTTATCACGTCCCGACGTGTCCATACGAGAAGCCAGTCAGCCAATCCCACAGCATAATTGGGCTGACGACGAGACTAGGTCCTTCCGCCATCGTTTCCCTGTGTTGTACCAAAAGGCAGACGTCCTCCCGTCGCTACGAGTAACTTTGTCTCCCACCCCACCGAGCCCCTGCCGAGTTTCCTCGTACACCCCTCCCCCTCCGAACGGTGAAATAAAATTTCTTTGCTGCTGCCTCGCAAGATACAAACACCTTCCACAACCCTCTTTCTGCCCCCGTCTCTTCTCTCTTTCTCCTCTCCCATCATGCAGTCCTCGGGCGAAGGCCAGTCTGCTTCGGACCAAGGAATTTCGGGCGCCAACCCTTCCGCTCCAGTGTTGAACCCCCTCGCTGCGCACCCCGTCTACCCCGATTCCTCCGCGACGTCGGGACAGAGTGAAGATGCCTCGAGACGACAGCCCGCCGCCGCCGCCGCCTCCTCCTCCGAACTCGCCAGTGCAAAGATAACTCTCAAGGAGGCTCTGCGCCACTTCGACGACTTCCCCATCAAGGGAATTGATTTCGTCGACATCATGCCCTTGTTTATGGACGTCGCCGTTCACCAGACCCTCCACTCCGCCCTCGACCTCCAGGTTAAGGAGGGCTTCTCGGTCAAGCCCGACGTCATCGTCGGCCTCGATGCCCGTGGTTTCCTCTTTGGGCCCGGCCTCGCCCTCCGACTCGGCACAGGCTTTGCCCCCGTCAGGAAGAAGGGCAAGCTTCCCGGCCCGTGCGTCACCGCGGCCTATGAGAAGGAGTATGGCACGGACCTGTTCCAGATGCAGGCGGATGGTATTCAGCCCGGCCAGAAGGTCCTGATTGTGGACGATATCATTGCGACTGGTAAGTTTGTTTGCGCCGCTCATTTCGGCTTCTCCTTTTCTACCGGAACCGTCCTCCATTGAGTCACACGCTAACGGTCAACTAGGCGGTTCTGCGAAGGCGGCGGCGGACCTCGTGAAGCAGCTCAAGGGCGAGATCATTGGCTACCTCTTTATCCTCGAAATCCCCGGTCTCGACGGCAGGAAGAAGCTGGGCGACATCCCCACTGTTATCATGCTTGAGGACGCATAATGGGCCGAACCCGAACATACCCCCCGTACATTGAACTGGGTCCTTGATCACGGCATACCGTTGTGGTATGCCGCCATCCTTGTCGAGCGACGACTTTTTTTTTCTTTGTGCGATTCATACCCTCGTCTCGACTTGGTTCTCTCAAAGGTAGAGAACCTTGAATACTATACACGCTGCGCCTTGTTCCTCTCGCCGCCGAGTCGTGCCTACATATTTGAGAAGAAAATGAGGGGCCATCGCGGCCGGTAATGGATTGGAAAATGGATGGCCTTGTTCTCCGTCCATCGGCATTTGTACATACGAGCCGTTCGCATCTCGTTCTTGTTTCTCCTAGCGCAAAGTTCACTTGCATCAGGCGAAGCGGGTTTGCTTTTTCGGTTTCATGGCGACCTGGTCGTGTTAGAGCCTTTATACAAAACACGTTTGGGAGACGGAAGCATGTGGGTTTTGGATGGAAATATTGGTAATATCATTGGGAGACCTGGGCATCTGGATGGGCAAAACGGGGAACGGAGCTAGTATTGGTATGTTTTTTTTCTTGCAGTGTATTTTCGTCATGGCATAAATACTCTATCTATTATGCTCGAAACCTACTGCCAACCCTGCAATGGACAGTGGCTACCGTGGTGCGAAGTAGTATATATAACAGAAGAAGAAAGACATGTACAAGATTAGAAGGGCCGATCTCACCGCACACGTAGGTTGGAGATGCGCGTCCCCCGAGACTGGACGTGATAGAGCCTCCTGATCCCCAGTCCCGTCGCCCCCGCAAACTTGTCGAACCCGCCCTCCCCGGCCCTCACCAGCACCAACGGGATGGGGTTATACCTCGGCAGCCCGGACGGCGTGAACTGCGTCTCGTCCAGACTGGGGCTCACGACGCCCTCGTCGTCGGTCCCCTCATCCACCACTACCACGAGCGCCAGGGACGACGGCGAGGGGTAGAAGTTCGGTATGTTGGATAGTTTCTGGGAAAACGTGCAGCCTCCGCGGCGGATCACGAGGACGTGGTTCGTCCGCGGGACGGAGGCGGGGAGGGGGGTTGTGCAGAGGTCCGAGTCGAGGACGTGGATTTCCGTCCAGGGGAGGGTGACGGTCGAGCGCGGGCGAGTGGGGGAGGTGTACCGCGCCGTGGGGCTGTCCGGGACTAGCTGCGCGCCCTTGCCGACGGGGGTGGCGGCTAGGAAGTAGTCTATCACCTCGGTGTCGGGGAGGTCCAGGCCTAGATCAAAATCGAAGTCGAGGTCGGGTATCTCCGGGTCGCGCTCGGGTTCCGCCGAGGGGTCCGCTGTCTCGGAGGCCTGGCTTAGGCGCGGGAAGACGAGGCCCACGCCGTCCTTCATGGTTCGCACGGCGGCCTTGTAGGCGGACACGAGGGATCCGTCGGCCCCGGGCGCCCCGGCCCTCCTGCGGATGAAGGCGAGGGGGTCGTTGGCTAGTACCAGCTCGACGGCGTACTGTTCCCGGATCCTCTCGAAAAGCGGGTCCGTCATGTCGGCGATGAGATCCGCGTCCACGACGGCCATCTCCTCCTTGCCAAGCGGCATAGTGTTGACGGTAGTGATGCGCCACGCGGGGCCCACGCCGTCGTCTTCCAAAACCATCTGCAACTTCAGATCGTCTAGCGCCGAGATGAAGACGCCCTCGTCGGGAACCTTGGCCACGATATGCGGCCACAACCCGTCGTGGCGGCCACCTAGGCGCGGGAACTGCAGCGTCAGCTGCCGGCCCTCCGGGAGCCGGTGGCACGTCCCGTTCGCAGGGATCAGCGTCGGCGGGAGGGTCCAGGGGAAGTATGTGTGGTTCGACTTTGGTCTAAGCAGCGGCATGGGACCCTTCTCCGTCTGCCGGATGCCGACTTCTTCGAGCTCGCCGTGGATGTTGGGCGTTGTGTGGAGGCCGATGACGCCGGCGGCGTGGGAGAGGTCTGATCTCGCAGCGACCACTGAGCCCGTCAGGGGCAGCGGGGACGGCGGGATCGGGCACTCGTTGGTGAAGTTGCTGTCAAAGTATGTGGAGGATGCGCTCTTCCGCGAGGCACCTCCGTGTGGCCGCTTCTTCGGGATGATCAGGGGGTGACCCTCGGTCGAAAACACAAACGGCGAGTCCAGCTTGTTGAGTGCGTGGTCCTGGTCGAAGAGCAGGTACAAGTACTTGGTCGTTTCCCCGAGGAAGAAGCTTTCCATGCGATCGGCCTTCTCACCAGTCCGTACATCCTGGAGACCTGCCCAGCCACACTCCGTGTAACACCGCGAAACGATGTCCTTCATTACCATTTCGCCAACGTATAGATACCACGGGTCCTTCGTCGACTGGTGGAGGTAGTATGTCGACTCAATGAATTCCGGGCGCCCGGGCCACCACGACAGCCCGGACTCGACCTGGCCGTCGCGGAGAGACCATCTCTCGGGCAACGCGCGGAATCTCGTCCACAGCGCGGCGTAGAGGAGATGCGCTTCCACAGCCTCCTCGAGCTCGCCTGCCTGGGTTAGGAGGCCAGGGTAAAACGCGGCCAGGCTGTCTATCCACAGCGAGGCAATGGCTCCCGTCTGGTAGTTCCCGTTCATGTAGCTGGGGTGGTGGAAGTCCTCGTTCGGATTCTGCCAGCTGTTGTGGAGATGCCGCTTGATCGCCGCATGTGCCTGGTGCCAGACCTGGAGGAAGCTGGCCGGGTCGTGCTCGTCGGGAGCAAGGGGCTGCTGGATGCTATTCGGGTCGAGCCCCGCGGGTCCTCGGCTGAAGGTGCCAGACTCCGTCCCGTTCGGTATGTCATGCCCCGACAATAAAATATGAGATTTGAAGGCATACTCGTAAAAGCTGTCCATTCCGGCGCCAATGCCCGACGCGGTGGTGATCCAAGTAGCTTGCTCGGCATCGATGCCGCCCCCAAGTAGGTCGAGGGTACTCCTCTGCTTCCAGATGGACCAGAAAGCGCGCTTCGCCACCTCCTCAAACCGCGGATCCCCCGTCAGGCGACTAAGCACCGTAAACTCAAGCACCAGGCTACCCGCACCTGCACTGCACGTTTCCGTGACCTCTCTCCCGGGGAGGCCCCCGCCAATCCCGCTATCCTTGTGCAGAGGGGACTTGGGGTAGAACGGGATGCCGTGGCGAAGGTTCACGCGCGGATAGGGAATGCCGGTCGTCGTGTAGAAAGCCGGAAGCAGGCGCTGGGAGAGGTCGAGCGCAAGGCGCAGTAGCTGCCCGTCGTATACGAAGCCGTTCGACCACTTGATCGGAGGCAGCTCGAGGGGGTCGTCGGAGTCCCAGTCGTCTGGCCACTCCGGTTCGTACCCCGGTATCGGTAGCTCGCCGACGGCGAAGAGGTGGGCGCTCAGCAGTCCCCCGACGCCGCGGATCACCGTCTCGAAGATCTGCACCTTGCTGTCCTGGTCGAATCCCCGGCCCCGGATACCCTGTCCCGAGGGACCGCTGCGCCCGTCGCCATAGTGCGCCACGAAATCGGCGACTCCCTTCTGGAAGTCCGACAGCGCTTCGGAGCCCGTGTAGTGGCCGTCATCAGGGCCCCCGGCTAGTATGGCGAGGGTCGACAAGGTGTCGACCACGGTCAGGGAGTAGTTGCCGAGGACGTCGTTCAGGCCGGCGTTGTTTTGGCTCTCGTCGCGGGTGAGGGGGCCGCATGTCAGCGGACGAAGCTATGGAGTCAACACAGTTAGCAACCATGGCCTCCGGAGCAGAAGGCGAGCCAGACAGGCCGCCAAATCCAGCAGTGTGCATATGCGCATCGGACGAACCTCGTCTTCGGGGAAGCCGTGCTCCATGTAGTTCCTGTACCCGTGGAGAAACATCCGAACCGTATCGTCGCGCAGGCCCTTGACATGGCCAGGAGCCATGGCGGCGGAAAGCCATGGCCCCAGGCACGCGAGGACGAGCGCGACGGAGAGGAGCGCGCGAGTCATGGCGTACGGGCGGAGGAAGACGTGAGCTTCAACCCCCTGGTCCCGCTTTCTCCTTGGCGCGGGAGCTCGAAACTATGCTCGGGTCCGAGTCGTCTCGCGTCATGTGGCTGCTATGAAAGAATAGGCGGAAATATGTACATGTCGCCAGCGAGCCAGCTCTGGCGACGTCTCAGATGGTGTATAAATTATCCGCCTTCGGATCGCGTCCAGACACCGGTATGAGTTGCCGCTGTGAGGTGTCCTAAACAGCTCTACGGAATCGTGAAATAAGTGGTGGTAAAGTGGATTCATGAGCAGGTGTCAGCACACGGCTCGGGCCGCCCAGCCGCAGATGCCGGAATACGAACCCATCTTATCCAGGGGTATCTAGGGGTCCACGGCTCGTCACTCTCGCCCGTTCCTGTTCTTCAAGAGCAGCATGCCTCTTTAGCCGTACGGATGAAGTAATACTCTAAGTATACATGGGATATCTCCTGCAGCCATGGGCCCTATAGTACATGTTCGCCATCCCTCCCATTCAACCGTCAGACAGCTCGACCACGTCGGAGTCTGCTTGCTCCGACTCGTCCAATGATGAGACGGATTCGTCAGACGAGACGGATTGCAGGGATCGCTCTTCATTCTGGGGTATCTCCTCCACTCTAACGTCGTGTGTCTCGTCAGAAAACGCCACCGTCTTCGAGGAAGACTTCGAAGGCTCCAGCACGTCCCCGTTCCACGGCATGCATTCCTTAATCACCTCCCCGCACCGGAGACAGGTCCAGCCCTCGCCCTCCTCCCGCTCGAGCCTCGTCGCGAGACACACGAAGCAGTACAGGCACCCGCAAGGCATTGCCTCGTACGGGTTCGTGATATCGGTCTGCGCCGAGCCGACCACCCCGCCCGCCGTGGCGGCGGCGAGGACCTCCGCTTCCGTCGTGGCCCCTGAGTTCTGGTCCTGGTAGCAAATAGCACAGGTGCGCTCCGGAAGGAAGGCCAGCTCGCCCTTAAGCTCCGACTCGTCGCTCCCCGTCCCCGGCTTGATTACGTCTATTGTTCTCCGCCACGTCCTCGTCAGCATCCTCTTCCAGCGGTTCACGCCGATCAGCGGGAGGATGAAGAGGAGGAACTCGGTGAAGGCGTGCCAAACGAGCTGACGGTTCTGGTACTCGAACGACACCTCCCTGCTGACCTGGCTCGTAGGTGGTGCTAGCCGTATCCTCAGGATGCGGTCAAGGAGGGTTCGGTATCGGCCCTGGAGGAGGAACACGAGGAATGACGCGAGTGCGGCCGCTGAATGCGCTGTCGATAGTGTCGAAGTGAGCTTCGTCAGCTGCTGTACCCTGGTACTGGGCGTATTGTAGCCGTCATCCTGATTGACGAGCCAGTCCTCCCACTTTGTCCACCCGTATTTCCCCACGACCGTTATCAACCCGTATAGACCCTTTTGCCATCTCGTAGGCGAGGACAGGACCGGCGTGCACTGTCTCGCATCGGTATACTTTAAGTTCTGAAGCGCCGCGCCGTAGCTCGCGTTGTGGTCCCATATCGAAAGCTTGAACAGGATTGCGCGAAGGACGAGCTGTATCTCCACCGACCAGTCTTCCTTGAGGTGACCCCCCGAGAAGTACTTGAGGGCTTCCCCCGCCTGCCCCTTAAGAAGATCCAGGAGCTCCTCGTCCAGCAGCTCGGCGTCGACCTGCCCGACTCTAAAGGCCGGCCACGTCCCCTCGCATCCCGATATGTTATCCCAGGCTGCGGGTAGCTGGTTGAGCGGAGCGGGGAAGCGGCCGAGGCGTTCCCGCGCCGGCGACGGGGGCGATGCGGCGGCTGCGCGGCGGCTGTCTCGTTCCCGGGCCTCTCGTCGTTCGGAAAGTCGCTTGACGGCGTCGGCGAAGCTTGTTGACGTCATGCTGGCGAGGGGGCAGGTTTCAATGGTATGTTAGGTATGGTCGGGGCGACTAATATCATGTTTTCGGGTCATTCACCTAGGCGCGCCGGCGAGCCCAAGGCATGAGGGCTGGTGGAAGCTGGATAGAACCGAGGCTCGGCAATGCCAGGAGCTCCTGTACCGTGCCTGACGTACCACGGTCGATCGCCGGAAGTAGGTGCAACTGGCAGCATCTGGCAGGACCCCTGTCCGGCATCGGGCGCGGGGAGCAATTGATCCGATCTCGTCAGATCCCCGGACGCCAGCCGGAGCTTCCCCCGGTCAATACGAGTATCGATGGGCCCCAAGTCTCGAATAAGAAGTGTGTGGACATCAAATCGCCGCCGAAGACGTCCAGAAATGCCGAATATTTGATGCGAATGACATGGAAACGAGCGAGTTCCCAGGCTAACAACAACTAGTCACATAACAGGAGCAGTTCCCGGGTGCATTTTCCTTTCTACAATTTAAAGCTCTGGTATTCCAATCTATTGGACATCTTGGCGAGCATAATCATTATTGGGAAGTGCTTGCACTCCATCTGTCGGGAACCGCGTCTGGTGGTAGGCAGGCAGGCACCCCGCAGTTCCCTTTTCACACCGAGTTTAAGCCCCGCCAAATGCTGCCCCACCACGTTCGTTCCTCGTATCGCGAAGCACACCTGAACAACCAACCGCCCGCCCTCCCTCTTACCCCGTAAGCCTTGACGAATCACTGCCAGCCTCGATAGCCGCACAAGGAATCCGACACTCCATACTTTCCTGGGGAGACGTCTTGCCATGAGTTTCGCCATCGAGGCTCCTGGGGAGGCCCAGCCCCTCAGCCCCGACGAGCTCTATTTGGCCCTCCAAGATGCCACCTCCTCCACGACATCAGGCCCCAGGAGGCAGGCCGTGGGCCAGCAGCTGTCAGCTTGGGAGTCCCAGCCGGGATACTACTCCTCCCTTCAAGTTAGTTAGCCGGCGCCTTCTGTCCTCCAGGGGATCTGGCGGCCGTTTCGCTAACATGTCCTGCCACAGAGCATTTTCCTGAACAAGACCCTCCCGACCGAAATCCGACTACTCGCCATTATACAGATGAAAAATGGAATCGATAAGTACTGGAGGATGTTTAGCCACGTCAAGGGTGGTCTGAAAGATGAGGAGAAGGCCTTCATCCGATCGAAACTCTTCGAGGGCACCGTAGGCGAGGAGAACCATGCCCTCGCCCTCCATAACGCGCTGGCCGTCGCCAAGGTAGTGAGGATAGACTATCAGCAGCACTGGCCCGAGGCAATGTCGAGCTTGATAGGGCTCCTGCGGACGAACAGAAATGGGAACCAAGCCCACCTCCATGGAGCCCTGCTCCTCGTTCTGCGCGTCGTGAAGGAGATGGCCACTGCTCGGCTGCGTAGGTCGCAGACGGCTCTGCAAGGTATCACGCCGGAGCTAGCGTACCTCCTCGTGGAGATGTATTCGGAACAGAGCACGCTCTGGGTCAACACCCTGACCGGGGGCCAAGGAGACAAGGCGGCGGCGGAGCAGGCGATGCTCAATAGCCTATTCTGCGCGCGTATCCTACGGCAGCTACTCATCACCGGGTACGAAGCCCCGTATAAGGACAAGACAGTCCAGGACTACTGGTCGCTGTCGCAGACTCATTTCGGGCAGTTCCTCGGCTACATCAGCCAGGGTTCCGCAGTTCCAACAGGATATCGGCATGTCATAGGAAAGCATCTGCTACAATTCTCGAAGCTACACATAGCCATGTCGGACTCCCACCCCGCGAGCTTCGTCTCGCTCCCCAACTCGTTACCCCTGCTTCACGCCTACTGGGATCTCGTGGCCAAGTTTGCCGCCGACTTTGACAAGTCAGATGGGGCGCGACAGTCGGCCGGGGCAGGGAATGAGGCCAAGTACGAGAACGAGAGTGCTCTCCATGAGAAACTAGCACTCATGGCACTCACCCTGCTCCGGAACTGCGTCAGGATTGCCCACCGTCCTTACCAAACCTTCAGGTACCGGACGGACGAGGAGAAAGAGGAGAGGGAACACGCTGTCAAGTTGCTCAAGACGGAGTGGCTCACGGACGATTTCGTCACGCAAATGACAAACGTCTTGATCACACAGCTATTCCTATTCCGCAAGTCTGACCTCGACGCCTGGGAAGAGGAACCGGAAGAGTGGGAGCAGCGGGAGCAAGGCGAGGGCAACGCTTATGAGTTTGAAGTGCGGCCATGTGCCGAGAAGCTGTTCCTTGACCTATTAACAAGCTACAAGCAGCTGCTCATCCCCCCTCTCCTCTCGTACTTCCAGACCTCAACCGCGCCCGGAGCTAGCATACCCACCAAGGAAGCGGTGTATACAGCCATGGGCCTGGCCGCCGCACACATTGTTACTGCCGGAGGCAACGACAAGCAAACCTCGGACGGGCAAGCGAACCAGCTGCTCGACTTCGACCATCTCCTCACGACGACCCTGGTCCAAGACGCACAGGAACAGGGACCGCTGGCCAAGGTCCTCCGGCGGAGACTGGCCATTCTCCTCAGCAGCTGGATCATAGTCCAGAGCACGGAAACGAACCGGCCCGTCATCTATCAACTCTTCACGCACTTCATGAACCCGAACGACGAGACGAACGACCTCGTGGTTCGCATCACAGCGGCGAGGCAGCTCCGTTGGGTGGTCGACGAGATGTTCTTCGACGTGGAAAAGTTCCTCCCCTATACAGGGGACGTGATGCCACAGCTGGCCGAGCTGATATCGAACGTTGACGTCGACGATACCAAGCTCGCCATCCTGGAGACTATGAGGATTCTTGTGACGAGGATGGAGAGCGCGGCGGCTCAGTTCGGCGATTTTATCATGTCTGCCCTGCCGCAGATATGGGAAGGTTCAGGGGGCGAGGACTACATGATCAAGCAGGCGGTAATTGCCATTTTTAGCGCGCTGGTGATGTCTATGGGCGCCGAGGCGCAAAAGTACCAGCACCACATGCTTCCCCTGCTCGGGGAGGTGGCACGCCCCGGCTCGGATCTTCACTTGTCTTTGATTGATGAGGCGCTCGAGCTCTGGAACTCGGTTATCATGCAGAGCAACCCGCCCCTATCGGCAGACCTCGTCAACCTAATCGAGCTCGCGCTTCCCCTCCTCGAGTACCAGACGGAAACAGCAAGGAGTTCCCTCGACATTGTCGAGTCATACATCGTCATGGCGCCCCAGTCCATCCTCGAGGACCGATTCCGCCGGCCGGTGTTGACCGCCCTGGCGCCAATCCTAGAATCGCAGAGCCGCGAGAGGGTGCGCACAGGGACGGGCTGCATCGAGTACATCATCCGCGCAGCGACGGAGTTCGGCGGCGCCGGCGGAATCTCGATCATTATGCAGGATATGATGGAGACAGGGTTCCTCCAGTCCATCCTGCAGTCGCTGCACGACGCGTGGGAGGCGCACCAGACGACGGGGCCCAACCGGAAGGTCAGCAAGCTCAACACGGTCACGGAGGGGGACTACTTCGCGATCCTGGCGCGCCTCGCGCTGGCGGAGCCCAACGCCTTCATGATGATGCTAGGCTCCTTTGGCCCCGTCGAGGCGGTGTGGAACTGGCTGAGCGGCGAGTGGTTCTCGCACATGAGCAGCATGGACGACCTCCCGCGGCAGAAGCTCTACCTGCTGGCCCTCACGCGGATCCTCGAGCTCCCGGACCCCGTGCAGACGCTCGCGTTGGGAAAGCTGCAGGACTACTTCTCCATGTGGAACAACACCGTCTCGGAGCTCCAGGACGGGGTGTCAGTGGAGACGGACTGCCTCATGAACCCGGAGCTGCCGGCGGAGGAGTGGCACTGCCCGAAGAACCTGAGGGAGAACGAGCTGGCGGCCAAGGACCCGGTTAGCAGCGTCCACGCGTTCGACTTTGTTAGGGCGAGGTTGGGGGACGTGGTGCAGAGGGTCGGCGGGGAGGAGAGGTTCGAGGCGGAGTGGGGGGCTAATGTCGATAGGGACGTGCTGGAAGGGTTCAGGCGGCTTTCGCAGGATATTTCCCAAAGGGGGATATGAGGAGGGTTATGTTCTTGTCACTTGGAGACGGTGGATATCCTATGAGGGGTCCATGTTGGGGAAGGTGGCGAAGGTGGACGATAGAAAACGCGGGTACGGTCCGTAATATCACGAGGGTAACGGCTAGCGATGATGAATATAATCCCCGATTGCATTTACTTTATCGATTACCTGGGCTTATCGAATCGCAGGGGAACAGTATCGCCATCCCGTTGTGCATAGCATGCTACGGGCAGCTGGTCTCGTTTGCTTGGAGGCAGCGTGCTTCGAGGTGGAACCCGGTGGACGGCGGTGGAAGCTCGGCTTCAGGGGCTCAACGTGGCCGCAGCGCAGGTTGTCCGAGGCAGGGCGTAGGAGCCGGGCACGCTCCCACCGTGCCGACGAAGGGCAAGGACGAAGGGCAAGGTCACTGCGGATGAAACCTCGTTATCGTCTCTGCGCGATTTTCTCGGCGCCGTCTTTCGTTTCTTCACCGTTGACTTGGGTCCTGTCTCAGTCGGTGCCTCTGCCGATCCGCCAGTGAAGCTCGGGGAAGGACACGGTATGACAGCACTAGCAGCCACTATCCTCCCCCGCTAAGTCCACCCCACCCAAACATTCCAACATCAATCACCCCTGCTCCCAGCCGCAGGCGCCACTCGCCGCTCCTACCGACATCATCAAACGAATCCGGCGTTCCTCCCTCACGCCATCGCTACGATCCGTCTCTCTTCCTTCCCAGAACACTTCGTGTGATCTTTGCCGCCCTAGCAAGAATCTCGTCTGACACCCCAACGACTTTCGACCGTCCCCCGCAGCCTTTACGAGGCGAGCTCCGACCCGACAGCCCGCGACAGGCCGACCGACCGCTTGCCGCTTCCCCATTTCGCATTACAAACAGCCAAGCTCCCCGCCACGCGCCATCCACCAGCGACTCGTTACACCTCTTTCCCCTTCCCTCTCCATCACCCTCTCCACACCGCAAAAAAATGGCCGACAACACAGAAGGCGGCGACGCCCCGCAGGAGCTGACCTTCAAGGTCAAGTCCTCAGGCGACAACGTACACACGGTGACGATGCCCGAGTCGGCGACGATTAGCGAGCTGAAGGCGAAGCTGTCGACCGAGGAGTACGAGAACATACCCGCGGAGCGCCAGCGCCTCATCTACTCGGGCCGCGTAATGAAGAACGACGACACGCTGAGCACGTACAAGATCAAGCCCAACAACACGGTGCACCTCGTCAAGAGCGCCGCGAGCAACCCCACGCCGCCCACCGCGTCGTCGTCGGCGTCTACGCCCGCCGTGCCGAATGTGCCGACCAACATGGCGGCCGGAACCGCGAACAACCCGCTCGCGGGGCTGACGGGGGCGCGGTTCGCCGGCCACGTTCCCCTGCCTAGCCGGTCGATGTTTGGAGCCGACGGAGGTGTAAGTTCCTACCCCTCGCACTGAGCGCCTCGCATGGCTCCCAGTTGCTAACAGTACTTAGATGGGCCCCCCTCCCAGCGCCGACGAGGTGGCGCGCATGATGTCGGACCCCTCGGTCCAGCAGACGATGAACGCGGCGCTCGACAACCCGGACTTCATCAACATGCTCATCAACTCGAACCCCACCCTCCGGGATCTCCCCAACGCCCGCGAGATGCTCCAGTCGCCCTTCATGCGCCAGATGATGACCAACCCCGATATGATCCGGATGGCCAGCCAGATGCAGGGCCAGGGCGGGATGCCCTCGTTCCCGGCGCCCGGCGCCACCGACCAGACGCCGTCCGACGCGCCCTCCGCGGGGAACCAGGGGGGCGAAAACGCGGGGGCGGGGGCGGGGGCGGGGGCGGGCGGCATGCCTCAGATGCCGCCGCTTGGGATGCTGTTCCCTGGTTTCGGCGGTGCGAACCCCGCCGCTGGGGCGGGAGCCGGGACCGCGAACCAGGGCGAGGGCGCCGGTGCGGGAGCGGGAGCGGGAGCGGGCGCCGGCCAGGCGCCTCCTAACCCCTTCCTCTCCTTCCTCAACCCGAACGCCGTCCCCGGCGCGCAGGGCGCGGGCGCGGGCGCGGGCGCGAACCCCGACCTGCAGCGCTCGCTGCAGGACTTCCTCTCGACCATGGGCATGGGGGGCATGGGTGGCATGGGAGGCGCGGGCGCGCCCGCCGCGCCGCCGGACAACAGGCCTCCGGAGGAGCGGTACGCCGAGCAGCTGCGGCAGCTGAACGACATGGGGTTCTTCGACTTTGACACCAATGTTGCGGCGCTGAGGAGGAGCGGGGGGAGCGTGCAGGGGGCTATTGAGCATCTTCTTGGGGGGAGCTGAGGGTGAGGGTATCGAGGGGAATAGATGCTTTTTCTGTAGTAATTATGAGCCTGGTTGGTTTTTACAAGTATGGGGCCATTGGGATTGCTGGGGGAGGTGGGCGAAGGTCGCTCTGGGGCTTGAGCGGTTGAGACCAGGCGCTTGGGTGATGCAATGTCTATGGCTGTGAGCGGAGGGATGAGGTCAGTTTTGATGGGCTGTGGATTGGGTGCGGCGATGCGCTGCTCGAAGTCCAGGTAAATGAATACACATATGTAAACGCGCCGCCGTGGACGTGATATCAGCCGAAGCGTTGGGTTCGGACGAGGAGTGGTTGTTCACACTTATAAAGACGGATGGTTGCAACGACAGAAATTCGATCCTGCTGAATATGTACTGTTACTGCCACATTGTATTTGTGTATGGTTTATCCATGCAGATTTAACAGGTGTAGGGTGAGCGTTGTCAAGTGTGCCTCTTGGGCGGTTGAGGACGAGGTGGTGGTTTACATGGTTCAATCTGCCAATTGCAACAAGTCACTCTCACCCCCGAAATTCACCCCACTATCAACGTCAACCAACTTCAACCTTTCAACATCGACACCGCGTAGCCGAGGCCATCGCTATCCATTTCTCTCGGGTCATTCACGAGATGAGTCCGGGGCGCGGGGACATGAGACCATGATCCAAGGAATATTCTACGCGAGGTTCCTCCCAAAGGAGGGTACGTCCATCCCACCTCACCTCACCTCATCCCATCCCTTTCGCAACTTCCCATAACCCCCCCAAAAATGGCCATACCGAAGCTTCACTTCTAACACTCTACAGGACCCCGCATCGTCGCCCAGTCGCCCCCAAACCTCCTCGGGCCCCCCAAGACCTCCCTCCTAGACTTCGACCACCTCCAGCCCTACATCATCCCCCGCAAGCCCTTCTGCAACCGCCTCGTCACCGCCACTGACGCCTCAGGCAAGCACGTCGTCGTCAGCCACCCCGTCCTCATCTCGGACGAGAAGTACTCGCGCAACGAGTTCATGTTCAACTTTGGCGTCGTGGTGGAGGAGGGGAGCGACCGCGGGGCATTTGAGAGGGTCGTGAGGAGGCTGGCGGTCACGTTTGGGGAGATGGAGGTCCAGGATGGGTATTTGAGTAGCCAGGAGGGGAAGGAGGGCGGGATTGGGAATGAGGGGAAGGCCGTGGGAAGGGATGGGAGGAGGGGGGTTGAGGGGTTGTTGGAGATTGTGAGGGAGGATCTGAATAACTATGGGGAGTGCATGATTCCGGTCGGTGAGTCTTGCCCTCCTGCGCTCACACATGCTCTCCATCATGTCAATCTACCTGCTGGGTATACAGGCCAGGACTACTGACACCCCCAGACGGCGCCAACACCATCAACATGAAGCTCTTCCCCAACTACCGCCCGCCCCCCGACGTCAAGCCCTGGCACGTCCCCATCGCCAAGCTCAAGCTCCCCGACATCGTCGACCCGACCTGGGACCTAACAATGCAGAAGCTAATCCCCCACATCGACGGCGTCTCCGATGTCCGCCGCATAGCCCACCTCTCCTCCGTCTCCCTCTCCCTCGCCCGCACCGCCCTCCGCCACCTCCTCTACTACGACGCCATCCTCCTCCTCGACATCTTCTTCTTCTCGTCCTGCTACGCGCCCCGCCCGGGCGTCGCCGACTTCGTCGCAAACGTCGACGGCATGGTGGACGAGTGCGCGGCCTACGCCTGCATCCACTCGCGCCAGCGCCCGAGCAACTTCCACCTCACCCGCCTCATGACCTCCTTCTGCGTCGGGCGCTCGGTGGTCGAGTGGCTCAAGGCCCACCGCGAGGCGGGGCTTGACGTCCTGCGGTACGTCGACGTGCGGCGGTTCGTGCAGTTCGGCGTCATTAAGGGGTGCCTGTACCGCGTGAACAAGTTCGTCGTGTCGAAGCAGTACATCGCCGCCCTGGCGACGGGGCAGGGGGCCCCGAGGGCGGGCGGGGACCCGCTGCAGAGGTATACGGATGGGATGCACTGCTTTGACGAGATTATCACGGAGCTGAACCTTACGGATGAGGAGATCACGGAGAGGTTGAAGGGGTTGGAGTTGCCTGCGGGGGATCTGACGGTGTTTTACAGGTAGTTGGTTTGGCTCGGGGAGTCAGACTTGAACGCGATGTTGCCACGGACAGTGTGTGGAATGGCCGAGTGTTCTATGTGTTCTAGGATATCCAAATACAAAACAAGTTTCTCGCACCTCGCTTTCTATGCCGCTTCTATCTTACAATCTTCCCCTCATCCCCACACCATCCCCACAAGGGAAAACAAGATAACCCTATGATACATTTATATCAAATACACGTCAAATGGAAGAGCCTCTCACAACAGCTCATTTCCCCTTCTTAGGTTTCGTGGGGAAGTGGATGTCGGGGTTATTCGGCACAACCTTGAGCGGCCTCCTCTCCGCCTCCTCCGCCTCCGCCTCCGCCGCCTCCCCCTTCTCCGCCTTGGCCACCTCCTCCTCCCTTATCGCCTTCATGACCTGCCTCAGCTTTCCTGTGTACGGCTCCCCCGGGTACGTCATGCCGCTCTCCTTCCACTCCAGGTCGTCCACCATCTCGATGATCCGCACATTGGACTTGCCCCTCCGCAGGATCAGCAGCTTGTTGTCAATCAGGAACCGCTGCGTGTCCGACGGGAACCAAGTCTTGACGGGCGTCCAGTCCAGGCTCCCGGGGGTAAGCCGCTGCATGTGCGGGCCCGGCGAGGCAGCGACGTACGCGCCGCCCTGCTGCACCAGCCTCGTGCCCTCGGTGACGCTCGACGCCAGCCCGCAGGCAAACAGGATCCGCGCGACCGACTTGCCGTTGACCAGCGACTCGGGCAGCTTCATCGTATCCTGCGTCGCCTCGTTCGCCGTCGTCCGCAGGCCGTCGACCGGCTTGAAGCCCGCGGGCTTGACGCCCTTGGCGGACGTCACCATCCCCTCCGGCAGCTCGATGGGCGCCTTGCCGAACATGAGCTGGTGCTGCATCTGCTCGCGGAGCGCCACCTCGGGCCCGTGCACCACGGACGTCACCTCGAAGGCGAGGACGTGCTGCGCGACGCGCCTAGGCAGGTCCTCTTTGTGGAGCTGCATGAGCGTCGAGATGTCAGACAGCGGGAGGAACGTAAAGAGCTTGAGGAGCCGCTCGACGTCCTCGTCGGGCCGCGAGACGAAGTAGCCGTAGAACTCGAACGGCGACGTCATGGCGTGGTCGAGCCAGATGGCGTTCCCCGCGCTCTTGCCGAACTTGGCGCCCGACGAGTCGGTCAGCAGCGGGACGGTGAAGCCCACGGGCTCGTGTGTCCAGTCGCTGGGAATCCTGAGGTGGTCGGCGGTCTCGGTCTCGCGGATGGTCTTGACGATGTCGATGCCCGACACGATGTTGCCGTACTGGTCCGAGCCGCCGATCTGCATCTGGACGCCGTTCTTCTGGTACAGCTGCCAGAAGTCCCAACCCTGGATCAGGGGGTAGGTGAACTCGGCGAACGACATGCCGTCACCCTCGGTCATCTTGCGCTTGACCCTGTTTCCGTGTTAGCACTGGATCTGAACCTCGCCATACTTTTCGCGAAACCCCGGGGTGGGGGCGGCGAACATACGTTTCCCTGGACAGCATGGGCCCTATCCTAATGTTCCTCCCGAGCCTCTTGAGGAAGTCATACAGCGGCAGCGAGTTGTGCCACATGTTGTTGTTCCGCAGGTGCGGGCGGCCCGCCCACTCGCCGTCGTACCCGTACTTCCTCCCAATGTCCTCGACGTTGGCCCACACCTGCTTGAGCTGGTAGTGGATCTTGGTGATGTTCTTCGCAATGTCCGAGTTGGACATGATCTCGCGGCTCTGCAGCCGGTCCGTCGGGTCGCCGACGCGGGCCGTCGCGCCGCCGATGAGCGTCGTCGTCGAGAGCCCGTTGAAGTAGAGCCAGAAGAGGGGCATCAGCGGGAGGAGGTGGCCCACGTGGAGGGACTCCGCCGTGGGGTCGATGCCGACGTACGCGCCGATGCGCTTGTTGAGGATGAGCTTCCGGATGAGCTCGGGGCGCCTGGGATAAGCTTGTTAGAGGGGATGCGACGGGGGATCGCGCGCCGGACTGCACGTACCCTGCTACGTCCTTGAGGAAGCCTCGATCGGTGAATATGTCCCACACATGCTGCTTCGTCCCCGCTTCGATATCCTCCGCCCGCTTGGCCCAGTCCTCCTTGGCGGCCTCTACCTTGGCCAGGTACGACTGTGCTATCCCGCGCGTCTGGGTGAAGACGGGAGAGAGTGCCCGCTCGCAGGCACCCAGGCGGGCTCTCCTCGTAAGGGCGAGGGCCCGGAAAGCTCGAGGCGCCATGGCGAAGACAGTTTGCGCGCCGAGACGAGGCTTATATGCAAAGTTGTACGGGGCGCATGAACATGGCCACAGGAGACTGGAAGCAGGCAGACTGGAGCTCTTCGCGCGGGAAGCTCTCGACGTTTGCGCCGAAATTTTTCGCCAGTGCTGCCACCTGGCGCGTGCCACCCGTAAAGTCCGCCGCGCTCTCACGTGAAAACATCCCGGCATCAGCCGCCGCCGAGCCTCCTCGACGCCTCGAATCCCAGGCCAAGACCGGAACCTCGAAATTCCCGACCAATGACACAGCTTCCGATTACCACCTCCACATCCTCGGCAATCAGGCATTCTGAATTCCGAGAAACCGCCCTCCGTCACAATATCTCAACTTCTTTCAACGACCCGAACACACACACTCCCCCCCATCCCGAGGCCGCGAAACAACACCCGCCAATTCCAATCCGCTCTCGCCGAGTTTTATATTCCGAGTCTAGAACGAAAAGCGAACCGCAGCCTCGGGAACAGTCAGCCATGGCGTCCATCGCGCGTCCCGTCATCTCCGGCGCCCGCCCGGCGCTCCGCGTAGCTCTCCGGCAGAACACCGCGAGGGCCGCGGCCTTCCACACCACCGCGAAGAGGGACCTCCTCCCCGCGGGACCCCGTACGTCCCTTCTGCCCCTCAACTGCCCTACTCCCATGCCGTACAATCAGCTAACACCGCCGCAGAGGTCATCAAGCGCACAGGTAACCGCGCCTCGAACCCCGACATTCTCCCTCTCACCCACTAACCCGAAACTTCTAGTCAACGACCCGATCCCCGAGCAGCTCGGCGACCCCGCCCACGGCTCCTACCACTGGACTTTCGACCGCGCCCTGGCCCTCGGCCTCGTTCCCCTCACCCTCGCCCCCTTCGCCGCCGGCTCCCTCAACCCGGGCCTCGACGCCGTCCTCTGCGGCTCGCTCCTCCTCCACTCCCACATGGGCTTCCAGAACATCCTGACCGACTACGTCCCCGCGCGCAAGTACCCCAAGTCGCGGCGCGCCCTCAACTACGGCCTCGGCGCCGCGACCATCATCGCCGGCGTGGGCCTGTACGAGTTCGAGACGAATGACGTGGGCATGACGGAGGCGATCAAGAGGGTCTGGAGGGCGTAAGGGGGTGGCTTTTGGGGGAGTTGGAGGGGTGGAAGGTGTAAGTTGCTTGTTTGGTTGCAGTCGTGGACGGGGGAGTAAAAATGGTCCAGGCCCGGAATTGTTCATTTGTACGGATTACCACCGATAGACTATCCTTGCAGAATGCAAGCACATATACGATTCACACTAGCCCCTTTCCTATATTCACGTGAATTTCCTGGGTTCGGCAAAGACAGCATGGCTGCTGGTTCAGTTCACTATCCCACCGCGAGAATCGAACGAAGCGATAAAGATGAGATTAGTAGTAGACTCGACTACATGCGTGGGTATCTATTGCATGTACCGTTTAGCCGTTACAGAAGACGCAGACTACGCACTCGCACCAGCCTCGGCCCCTCTCGGCATAACCCCCTCCTTGTTCGCCTCCGGATTCCGCGAGATACTCAACTTCTCCAGCAGCGCCGCACCCCCACTAGCCCTCCTCCTCCGCTCCTCCGCCTTTTCTTCCCCCTCCTTCTCCCTCTCCGCCGCGACAACCTCCCTCTCCCGCTTCGCGCTCTCGCTCTGATCCTTCTCCGCCTCCTCCCTCCTCCCCGCCACATGCGGATGCAGCACCTTCTCCTGGCCCTTCAGCAGCCCCTTGAACATGGCTTTGCCCTTCTTCGTCCCCCGCACGTACATCTCCAGTCCCGCGAGCACCATGTACGACTTCGATATCGACACGCGTCCCATATCCACCCCCGCCTCGCGTAGGTTCTTCACAAACGTGCGGAAGTTGGACGCGGGGGGCCGGTAGTGCCCGCTGAGCGGGCTCAGCGCCGTCAGCCTCCCCTCCTTGATCTTGATTAGCCCCGCCGCCCCGATCCGGCTCCCCTGCAGGAACGATGAGTGCTGGAAGCTGCCCGAGTCCTTGATGCCGACGTACAGCCGGAAGTTGGTGTCCGTGACGAAGATCCACGTGTTCTTCTGCACCGTCTTGCGGAGGAGCCGGTTCGTGATCGTCGCGGCCGAGAGGTGCTGGAGCTTCTTGGGGCCCTTGGCGTTGTCAAAGCCCGGCGTCGTGTACTTGGCGGCGCGGTCCGCGGCTTCGACAGACTCGGCGGAGGATGTGCTGGAGGTCCCCTGTCGTTCGAGGGCTGCCGTGTGCTCCTCGGGGGGCGTGATGGGCCGGAAGGAGGGCGCGGGGTCGTCGATTGGGACTACGCCGTACAAGCTGTCCCGGTAATTCGGCGACGTGTCGATCCTCTGCCCATTTTTCGCCCAGCAGAGACGCCCCTCGTTGTCAATCTCCACGAGGTAGTACTGCCGCTCCTCAAGGGACAAATACCGCACGCGCTCCCGCTCCAGGCGGTCCCGGGGGCACGCGACGATGTCGAGGTCCTTGCCCTCTCCGTGGTCTAGCCAGTGGAAGAAGTTGTCGTGGGTGTCGGCATTCTTCCACACCTCGTGGTACACACCCAGGTTCGACCCGTACCGGTGTTTCTGGTCGACCATCTCCAAAAAGTACTGCAGCGCCATCATGCGCGACTCGTTCCCAAGCTTCTCCCCTTTCTTCTGCTGCTTATTCAGGCGCCCATCCGGATCATTGTCGGAGGAGGACGACGAGGATGACGAAGACGAGCTGCTAGGGGTCGAGTCCGAGTCGTTGTTGTGACCGGCGCGCCGCAGTATCGCAGCCGCCTTCTTCCAGTGCTGCTTCGCCGCCTCGGACGACTCGCCCTGCACGCTCCCAGCAGTCGCCGGCCGCTCGCCCTCGGACCCCTGCGCGGACGAGCTCTTGGGCCGCGTGAGCTCCATCCACTGGGCGTCCCTCACAGCGCTGACCCATCTCGTCGACGCGCTCAGGCCGAAGCCCGACAACTCCCTCCGCGTCTTGTAACCACGATACGTCTTCTGGATAAGCTTGGCGGCGTCCTCTCGCGACAGAGCGTCGTGGTTGGCGTCGGCCGCCATGATGGCGTCCCTAGACAGCGGATGGCTGGTATCCGACGATGCGCGCGTGCTGTGGCACCCCAGACTCCTGCGGTGAAATTCTTTCGATTTCGATCGGCGACGGCGGTGCTCTCGTTCGCGCTGCTGCTGTACGTGGGCTATCTTTTCAAAGTCGGAGGGGGACGGGGGTATTAGGGATTCAAAGTATTGCAGCTGGCTGCCGTTGGCCCCAGGCTTTGTGACGTCAGCGCCCTGGTTTGACGTCGCGGAGGTGGGGTGATGCCCTGGTTCTAAGCGATCCTCAGCGGCAAAAAGTGCCGGTGGTTTGGTCGTCCCAGTCGCGTCGACTACTTGTACCGCTAGGACCTGCGGATCCTCAGTCATAGTACGAAATTTGGAAAGCGGGGGCGAAATGACGACAGCAATGCAGGTGTCATATCCGGTTTAAGGAATGGAATCGATGAGATCGTAAAAGTTGGAGTGGCGAGGGGGTGCGAATGAATATATTCTCGGAAGCTGCGAGCCGGAAAACACGGAATCCATGGTCGCGGTGATGGGCCAAGACGACCAATGGTGGCCGCCGCGTCATGAAAGAGGGCTCAGTGGTGTTACGCGGCATGCTGCGGGACCAGCCAGCGCCGCCGACGGTCTTTGGGCCGATGTGGCTGGGCCGATGCGCGCAGGGATCAGCTGGTTGGGAGCACCAAAAGTCCTGGACTGGTCCAAGTGCACATTGGCTCCCTCTCAGGATCCAGCCGGCGCCGATCCATATGAACGGCCGCCGAGTATCCGACGGGCCCCGGGACCTTTGACAAGCGCAAGCTCAGCCCTACAGAATAATGCAAGGGGCAAGTGCGATTTCAGGACTCAAACTTACACTCACGTTGCGAAGTTGAAGAGAAGAGCAATCGCAAGCACGACCCATTCACTGCTAAGCCCTCTGGGCCCAGATCGCTAGCGTGTATCCACCGGGATATCTCTTCCATGTGTCGCGCTGTGCGACCTCGGCATGTCCGCCATCCCAAGAACAGAACAAGTATTAAAAGAGGATAAACGACCGAGTACCCATGCACACGCCATGATATCTATGCAAACAAAAACTCCTTAAGGACTGGTGATGCCGAAAACTCCGGGTTGAGCAGTATGCAACTGTGGCCCACGTTAGCCAGAGCGCGCCCAGTCAACACTGAAGCGAAAGGAACGCGAGTTCGCGCCCGTTCCTGCCACGTTCCACGCAGCGACCTCAGGGCAGAAATACTCACTTGAGGAAGTATTGGAGGGACGACCGCCTCTTCTCCAGGAACGGCGGGCGGAACTTGGATATCAGGCTCTTGGGCGGCAGGGGCGGCACGGCGGCCGCAAAGTTGGGAAACGTCTGCATCAGCCGCCGCCGCAGGTCGTCGAACTCGGAGTATCGTTTCCGGATGTTCATGTAGCCTCCCTGGACACGCATCCTGCATTAGCGCCCGTCCACCGCGAGATGGGACTTGGCACAACCCCCGGAGGCCTCGCAAGAAAGGAGGGGAAGGGGGGCATCGACTGACATTCATAGTCTCCACCCGGACATTAAACACCACAAAGGCCCCGATATTGGTCGCGCTGCTATTGACCACCACATAGTCTGGGATCTCGACGCTCCGCGCCCAGCAGGCGCTGTTCCGCCCGCCCCGGTCCTCCGACTCGTTGTCCCGCATAGTGATGCCTCCCCCCTCGGGCGTCGACTCCGCGGGGTCGTTGTAGGAGTGTTGCACCAGCCAGTACGGAGGTGGTGTGGTCACTGGAGGGGACGCCATGGGCGAGGTCGCAGAGTTGGTCTCCCCCGTCCGGTCGTCTTCGCGGTCGCGGATCCCATCGTCGGACGTCGTCGCCGCCGGCTGCGTGGCGGCCGGGCTCGCGTGGGGTTCTCGCGCGGGCTCCGCGAGGCCGGCGCACGTGGCCGCGTCCTGCTCGGGCGGGGATTCCATGCGACTCGGAATCTCGAGGTTCAACGGGCGAGGACCCTGCTATCGAGCCGCTGCAATTTGTGTCGCAAGCCTACTCGCAGGTGGCATTCGTATGATGTGATTGTCCGCGGTGGTCGGGCCCGTGGGTGTGGGTTGCGTGGGCTCCGTTATATTATGGCGGCCATGGTCGGTCGGGGTCGTGTGACGGTCGTCGGGTGGGCGGCAGTGGTGAAGCTGCGTGTTCGTGACGTTTTGGTGGTGCAGGGTCCAAAGAGGCCAAGCTGTGATGCTTGGCTGGCGTCGATCTTGGGGGGCCAATAAACGTGGAGCGCTGCGATCTCTCCACTGGCTCCGTTGTTCCACTGATGTCACGCCAATGTGGCCTCTGCGATCTTAGTGCACCCTTGTGTGTGTCTGAGCTGAGGCTAGCGTGGAGACTTGAGACATCTAATGTTCGAACGGCAAAAGAAGTTGCAAGCGTGTACGCTGACACTTGCTCCCGCCGAGAGCTCCGTCCGGGGGCTTGGTTGGAGCTCCCCACGTGGGACGGCACATTATTACCCGGCGTTACCCGCGCTGGTACTGCGCCTGGCCCTCGTCCGTGTAGGCTACTTTTAACCCCAACTCGTTCGAAATGTCTCTCCTTCGAGCTGCCGGTATTATTTAAGCTTTCGAGGCCAACCTCTTTCCGGACATGAATGTCTCGGTACTTGTTCAGTCCCACGGTAGCAACCATCGCTGAGGAAGGCGAGCAAGCAAGCCGGTGAATAAAGCAAGCAAGCCAGACCGGCATCATCGACACAACCACTTGAGAATGGAAGTTCTACCGTCGGCCCAGTATCTCCTGAGATTCCACTTAACCCGCAGTACCCAGTACTTCTTTACCTAGAAATCCGGGGAAGTATGGGGGAGGCGAAGGGCGAAGGGGCAGGCGAAAGGGTACTTACCAGCCCCACGTCCATGGTGGGGTTAAAGCTCCGGATCTGGGGTACCTGACCCAAAACAACAGCTTTGCTAACTCATCCATAACATGCATGCTCCGGTACACATTGAACGTCGAACACCAAGTCCTCTGAAACAATGTCCGAGGCCCGTATCCAGGTCCTGTCAGACCTACACCTCGAGACTCCGCGCGGCTATGACATCTTCACAATCACCCCGAAAGCACCATACCTCGCCCTGGTAGGCGACATCGGCAACGTCGGTGACCCCGGGCACCGGGAGGACATGCTCGCCTTCCTGACGCAGCAGCTCCGGTCCTTCGAGGCTGTCTTCTTCGTTCCCGGGAACCACGAGGCTTTCGAGGCGACCTGGCCCGAGGCCCTCTCGGTGCTCCGCTCGTTCGAGAGCGACATTGCCGCGCGTCGAAAGGACGATGCCACGCTCGGTGTGTTCGTCTTGATGGACCGGGGGAACTTCCGCATTCCTACGAGCGATGGCAAGGATACTCTTGTGCTAGGTTGCAGTCTTTTCTCCCACGTACCTGATGAGAAGGCTGCCGCCGTCGAGATGGGCATGAACGACTTCTACCGCACTGCAGAGTGGGACGTCGCCGCGCACAACGCAGCGCACACCCAGGACCTAGCGTGGCTAAACGGCCAAGTCTCCCGCGCAGAGGGCGACGACAGCGTGGGTGACGTGGCGGTCCTGACGCACTGGAGTCCGACGTTGGATGCCCGGGCTACCGACCCAAGACATACCGGAAGTTCCATCACGAGCGGCTTCGCCACGGACCTGAGCGGGGAAGTCTGTATGACGGCCGAAAAGGTTGCGGTCTGGGCGTCCGGGCATACGCACTTCAATTTTGATTTTCGGATAGAGAGGGGAGAGGGGAGGAGGCCAGTGAGGCTGCTCGCCAACCAGCGGGGGTACTATTTCTCGCAGGCAGCGGGGTTCGATCCTGAAAAGGTCATTGAGGTCTAAGGCATGCGCTCAAGTTTCCCACGTGTCGAGGTCCCCTCAGGATCTTTTCGACTATCCTGACACCGGGGAATGTATGACTCCAGGCCCGGCCGCGCCCAGGGCGCTTTCCGCAGCGACCGGTACCCCATCCTGGTACCTTCTGCGCACCGGTCCTACGAAGCCTCCGGGAGGCTTTATGCTCGTTTCAGGGGAAATCTCGCCGGCTCGTTCCCGATTTCGGTGCTATACCACGTGGTAGAGGACGTGGACGGGCGGGATCTTGAGCCAGGACTTATTCGGCTCGCTGTTTAACGAGTTGCATCAACAATTCAACCATAACAGACTAGACCGGCAGCAATCAGACGGACCTACCGCAGCTCCTTGGGGAAGCGCGACAGCTTCCTGACGAGCAGAGTGACAATGCCAGGATACGGATCCGTTATCGCAGACCGGCGTCCTGTCCAGTAATGGCAGGTATGCGAATGGAATGGGCATCAACTACTGTAGCAACATTCTGAGTGAATTACGCGAGCATCGTTCAAGAGTGTACTGCATACATTGCTTCCCTCTCAGTTAAAAGCAAAGATAGAATGGCCTCGTCTGCTCCATGTGCCCTGAACACGCTCGATATCCGGATGATCGTGGGGTCGGTATTAGTGCGGCCTGTCAAAAGGTCTTACATAAGCCGCGTAGTGGAACAGTCTGATGCTAATGCCGCCGGCGCCGCGGTGGTCGCGGGAACGTCATTCCAAATGACACCTTGCACTCAATAGGTACTTTAATATCAACTTCTCTTTCCCAACGGCATTCCACGTCCAAGGATGACCTGCGTTGTTTCTTCTTTTGTTATTTGATAGATTGTGCCTGACGATGAGGCGTTCAATCGTCTTGCTCCGTAAGTAACACGCCGCGCTGGAGCTCCTGGTTACGCGGAAGCTAACAAACTCGCGACAGTGCTTTCGCAGGTGGTGGCAGTCCTCGGGTCCCAGGAGCAGAAGATACTACGCGATGACAGAGCACCCGACTCAGAGAACGCGATATCGAATGATCACGAGTGGCAGACCAAGGTCGAGGTTCACGATGGGACGGAACCGCCGCCGCCGCCGCAGCCAGGTACCACCCACCAGCTACCCCCGGGCCACACGGCTACCCGGTGTGCATTGTGGTCTCTCTGCTAACGAACACGCTTGTTACAGGCGCCGACTTCGTCGATGCCGCCTTGGCCCAGCTACAGAGGATACCAAAATCCCCTCACCGCAACCGACAACGGCAAGGCTTAATCGGCCAAGTATTCAGCTTCGCCCTCAAGACCGTTCTAGGTCTGGATACCCAAGCTTTGCCGCAGTCGTCCCAGTCACCTCCCACGACAACAAGCGGGCCTCTCCACGATGCTGTTGAGCTCCTCCAGCAGGCTGCCCGGCAGAACAACTCTGACGCCCTCTACATCCTGGGCGACATGAACTTCTACGGCAACTACTCCCACCCTCGGGACTTCGAAGCCGCATTTTCGCACTACTCTGCACTCTCCACCATACACGGCAATACCACGGCGCAGTTTATGCTCGGCTTCTTCCACTCCACCGGGATCGGCAACGTGGTGCCAAAGGACCAGGCCAAAGCGATGCTATACTACACTTTTGCCGCTACGAGGGGCGATAGCAGGGCGGAGATGGCAGTGGGATTCCGCCACCACGCGGCGATCGGCACGCCGAAGAGCTGCGAGACGGCGTGCAAATACTACAAGAGGGTGGCGGACAAGGCCATCGAGTGGTACCGGTCCGGCCCACCCGGAGGGAGGTCGTGGGTTCAGGGGTCGTGGCGCATAGCTGACGACAACGGCGGGGCGTACGGCCGTGGTTCTAGTGCCGCTAGTGCCGGGCTGAATGCAATCAGGGTCAGCGCGCACTCTGATGCGAATGCCGCTATCGACGATGTCATCGAGTACCTAGATCTGGTCTCACAAAAGGGAGACTCCAAGGCCGCGCTCAACCTCGGGAGGCTGTACTACGAGGGGCAGCGCGGCCTAGAGCGGAACCTGGACCTCGCCAAGAAGTACTTCTTGATGGTGGCCAAACGCTACTGGAGGAAGGACGGCCGTGTCCTCGAGAACCACAAGATTGGCATCGAGAGGACCGCAGCCAAGGCGGCTGGGTACATCGGTCGCATGTATCTCCGCGGCGAGGGCGTCGACCAGAACTTCGAGAAGGCGAAGCTCTGGTTTGACCGGGGCAAGGGCCTCGGCGACGCGCAGTCCCTGCACGGTCTCGGGCACATGCTCCTGCACGGTTACGGGGTCCCCAAGAACCTCAAGCTGGCGACGGCGCTCTTCAAGACTGCCGCTGATAAGGACTTTGGCCCGGCGCAGGTCGAGCTGGGTGTTCTTTACCTGGACCAGGGCGGTGCGGAGGATGTTCGGGTGGCTAGCAACTACTTTGAGCTCGCGGCGCGCTACGGCCTGATCGAGGCCAACTACTACCTCGCCGAGATGATTTTCCACGGGGTTGGTAGGGAGAAGGCGTGTGGCATGGCGCTGCAGTATTACAAGGGGGTCGCGGAGAAGGCAGAGCCCCTGTTGTCGACGTGGGCCGCGGGTAATCAGGCGCACGAGGACGGGGACGTCGAGACCGCGTTCCTCCACTACCTCCTGATGGCGGAGCAGGGCTACGAACGCGCCCAGAACAACGTCGCCCACCTCATCGACCCCGACCAGTCTGCGCTCGAACTTCCCCCGAGCGTCTCCAAACTGCTCACCCTCCCCGGGCAGGACACCTCCACCTCTCCACTCCTGGAGGACGCCAACATGGCGCTCATCCAGTGGACTAGGTCATCCCGCCAGGGCAACGTCGACTCCCTCGTCAAGATGGGCGACTACTACCTCTACGGCATCGGGACGGAGAAGGACCTGGTGAAGGCGGTCCAGTGTTACCAGGGCGCGGCGGACTATACGCAGAGCGCGCAGGCGCTGTATAACTTGGGGTGGATGCACGAGAACGGCGTTGGGTTGAAACAGGACTATCACCTCGCGAAGAGGTACTACGATCAGGCGCTCGAGGTCAACGTGGAGGCGTACCTCCCCGTTACCCTGAGTCTGGCGAAGTTGCGGCTCAGGAGCGCGTGGAATACCTTTACCCACGGGCCAATCCACTCCATCCAAGACGATCCCAGTAAGTTCTAGCCCGCCACCCCATTCACCTACCCCGAGGATCCACGGCTAACGACCCCCCAGAGCCAAAGAAGGACTGGTCCCTCGCCGAGTGGATAACAAACTTCATCCAAGACGACATACTCTACTACGAGGAAGGGCTCTACGACGACATCTTCGACGACACCATCGGCGATCGCGGCGGCGACGAGGCGTACGACGAGGCGAACGTCGAGCTCCTCTTCATCTTTGGGCTGTCGATGGCGCTCGTGGGGCTGCTCTATTACCGGCAGATGCGGCAGCAGGAGAATCGAAGGGCGGTGGAGCAGATGGAGTTCGAGAGGCGGGGGGATGGCCAGGCGCAGGGCCAGGCACAGGGGGATGGTCAGGCGCAGGGGCAGGATCAGGAGCAGGGCCAGGCCCAGCAGGACAGAGGCATGTTCCCAGCTCCGGGGGACCCCGAGTTCGCGAACTGGGTGGCTGGCGGGGTCGGGCATTAGGGGATCCGTCCCATGGGGTTTCTCTGGCATGACTAGTGAGGTGGGGTTCGGTGGCACGAAGACAAGCTTTATATGTACATTCTTCTGGTCAGCGGCGGAGGCAGCTGTCGTTTTATGTTGGGGCGGGGTGGTGAGTGGAGAGCATCAGCGGCGGCGTCGGGTTTCTGTTTTTCTTCTTATCAACTTGAAAAGAATTATTTATTATGGCATGCTTAGTTCTCGCGCCAGAGGCAGCACCGGGAGCATGTAAATGGGGGGCAAGCAGCGGTATCCCCTCGTCCTCGACGGATACGCACCGCGATCCCGGCAGACAGGCCGGAACCTAAGGGCTTGTAATACAGTGGCAGCTCCGTGGCGTACTCGCTTTACGCCCTGGCTCTCTATGCCTTGGATGCAGGAGAAGGAGAAACTCGTGGCCGGCGGGCAAGTCGCCGAGAGGCCAGTATCCCCTCCGGATATCATTCAGAGCTTCAAGGGGCTCCTTGTGATGGACGAAAAAGGCCGTGTCGGCTCCTGAGACGAGGCCAGTGGTATCTTCCTCGTTAAAGATCGTTCCTATTAGGACTGCGCCTCGGACGTACGGAACGTGCTAGATGTCCATGATTTGGCGGGCGTGCGGGCTGATGAAGTTGAGGTCCGTCTTCTCGATCGATTCTACAGTGGTCAGAACGATGGAGCAATCTAGGGGCGGGTAACATGCTCGCAAAGGCATTGGCAGCAGCTAGGCACGCCGCCGGGTGCGAGCTCATGATACCAAATACCCCGTCCCCTTCTTCCCTCAGCTGGCACAAGAGCTCCCGAGCGAGGCCGCGGCGGCGATAGTCTCGATGTACGACGAGCTGCGTGATCCAGCAGACGATCTCGTCGTCACACTCCCAGCGACTGACGAATGCCTGGCCTACTAATATGCCGTTGACGGCGACGGCGGCGGTGTAGGTGCTTCTCTCGTCGGGGAGGTACTGCGCCAGGAGTCGCTTCCTGCCGAGCTTGACGCGCTGCCCTACTTGATATTAGACGTAGCTGGGGGTAAGGGTCCGGGATGGATATGCCCGCTCTCCCAGAGCCCGGGCCCCACGTCCCATAGTGCTCACTAAACAGCTTCGTGGCGGCCGTCCACACCTCGTCCGTGCGCTCGTTTCCGCGGATCGTCCGGAATGTCGTCGTCAACATGTCGGCGTAGCTCCTTTGAGCAAACGTCGACCGCACTTGCTTAACACGAGCGACTCGACCCTCGCGTTTCCAACCCGTCCTTTCGGGCGCAATGGGCAATGTGAGTCGCTTTGATTTCTTCCTTCGTTGCACGCTGGAACCGGGTGTAAATAGCCGAATCTCTCCCCAGTCCTCACAAGTCCGCAACAACGGAAGGCACGCCTCGGACCTTCCCTCCACTCTCCTGCATGTTCCCCATCTGGGAGCTACGCCCTGCAGCGTATCATCCTTCTTCTATCACTATCACTATCACTACAGTACATATAAACTCGGCACCGATAAAGTGACACCCCAGCGGTAGATCTACAGGAGGCTCCGAAGGGGAACAAACCGACACCGGCCCTTCTCAACCTCCCCGACTTTACACAAGATTGGGGTTTGATGTATCTCGAGCGGCTGTTGCCTGAGGGTGGAAGGAGAGAGTGCTTTTCGCCCGAGACCCACTTCTCTCTCTCTCTCTCTCTCTCTCTCTCTCTCTGCAGGTGTAGTTGATCGCCGGCACGCGGGGGCCTACCCTAGCCAAGGCAGGGTGATCATCTTCTCATCGGTCTCTAAGATTACAGGGCCTGACGCGATGGTGTTCTTTGTGGCGAGTAATTCTCAAAGCGGCTCCGTTGAAATATAATGGCTACCCTGGATGTACGAGAGATGATAGCAATTGCGAGGAGAGCCGAACATGCAGGCAGACTCGTCGGGTATCCCGGCCAGCTGCAGCACAGCGCACACCGCATGCAAGTCCACCGTGCGTTTCAAGTGTCGCGTCTGCATATCCCCTTCCCTCGAGGCTCACGCTACGCGCCGCCCCGGCCAATGCCGGAAATGACAGACAAGCCCAGCACAGCTTCAATCCGAACAAACAGAAGCAGGGCAAGCAATCAGAACGTACAAAGCAGAACATGGGAGCTTTCGACCGGGTGGATTCCCCGGAACCCCGGAGTGGAGCATGATTCGCGGGGTGTGACGTCCCAGCGGGATGCAACCACGCGTCGCTACATGCATGTCAGCAGCCCCTAAGTGGTTCCCGACGCGTCTCCGGCCCTCGACGCGCCGCGCGCGGGCTGGCCCCTTAAATTTTCCCCCTCAGCCTGCCCAGTAAGCGCGGCATTGCTTTTTCCTCCGAGGGCTAAAACCCCCCCGAGAGGAATTCTTGCCCTTCCAGCTTTTAACCTTCATTGATATCTCGTCAAGTTTGAAATTGGGACTGTTTCCGTGGGCTCTCGAGACCTTTTTTTCGTCGAGGCACTTTACGCGCCTTAGTCCCCGCAGGCAGGGATCTTGGAACGTGACCCACCCTTCAGCTCGCTCCTTCCACGACCCAGCCCTCCTTACCGCTCCTTACCCGCCACCCATTTCGGACTCGGGGCTCCATCGCAGATCCAGATCGGTCACACATTTCAAAGCCCGATTCCCTTGGCACCATCTCAAATACAACAACACCCCTCCAACACCAACACATTGGACTTTCCAACCCGCCGAACCGCGACCCTAACCCACCTCCTCCTCCACCACCACCGCATCTCCCTCCTCTCCACGCGCCGCGCCCCTCCCACGCGAACCCTCACAACCAGCCTCACCGGCTCTCCACACACAATGTCCGCTGCCAAGCGCAAGGCAGGCGCCGGCGCCGGCCCCGACGCCAAGAAGCCCAAGCAAAACGGCACGCTGACGTCCTTCTTCGCCGCGAAGAGCAGCTCCGGCGCGGCTGCCCCGGCGCCGCGGTTCAACAAGGACAAGTGGGCGGCGGGACTGAGCGAGGAGCAGAGGCAGCTTCTGAAGCTCGAGATCGACACCATGGACGAGAGCTGGCTGGCGGTGCTCAAGGACGAGATTGTCACCAAGGAGTTCCTTGAGCTGAAGAGGTTCTTGGAGAAGGAGGAGAATTCCGGCCGTAAGGTCTTTCCGCCCAAGGAGGATATCTATTCGTGGTGAGTAGCTCCTGCGCCCCAATGGCTCTTGCCCAATGGCTCTCGCGGCCCTCGTATAGAGGGGTGCCGAGCGCCGTCCCCATCATCCTCCCCGACTTGGCGAACGTCGGTGTCGCGTGTAGCGCAAACGCTAACAACCACCACCCCCAGGTCCCGCCACACCCCCTTCCACACCGTAAAGGTCGTCATCGTCGGCCAGGACCCCTACCACAACCACAACCAAGCCCACGGCCTCGCCTTCTCCGTCCGGCCCCCGACCCCGGCGCCCCCCTCCCTCAAGAACATGTACATCGCCCTCAAGAACGACTACCCAGACTTCACCCCGCCCCCCAACCGCGGCGGCCTCCTAACCCCCTGGGCCGACCGCGGCGTCCTCATGCTCAACACCTGCCTGACGGTCCGGGCCCACGACCCCAAGAGCCACGGCACCCGCGGCTGGGAGCGCCTCACGCAGCGGGCCATCGACCTCGTCGCCGCGCGCCGGACGCGCGGCGTGGTCTTCATGGCGTGGGGGACCCCGGCGGGCATGTGCGTCAAGAAGGTGGATGCGGAGAAGAACCTCGTCTTGAGGTCTGTGCATCCTAGCCCGCTGAGTGCGTCGAGGGGGTTCTTTACTTGTGGGCACTTCAAGAAGGCGAACGAGTGGTTGGCGGGGAGGTACGGGGCTGGGAGCGAGGTGGACTGGAGTCTCGGGCCGACGCAGTCCAAGATTGAGTTTGGGGCTGTGAAGAAGGAGGAGGCGGAGAAGGCGGCTCCGAAGGCCGAGGCCGCGAATGAAGGCAAGGCGGATGAGGACAAGGCGGATGAGGTCAAGGCGGATGAAGTCAAGACGGCCGAGGTCAAGAAGGCCGAGGTGGAGGCCCCTGATGCAGTCGAGGAGAGCAAGCCCGACGCCGCGGCTGCAAAGCAAGTTACAAAAGCCGAGACCGCCGCCACGAAGCCCGCCACGACCGACTCCGCCGCAAAGGATGTGAACGACGTTAAGAAGGTCGTCACCGACGCATCCAAGGACGAGGACAAGGAGAACAAAAAGGTCGAGGTCGGCGAGTAAACCCCTTCCTCTTGGGGACGTCTACCCCTCCCCACCTCCACCTCCTTTACGAAAAAATTATGTCGGACGTCTCCTTGCCGCTACCCAGTCCAGCGATGCCGGCTAGCGCGGTAGGTTGGAGACGGGTCAATGATGTTTGCAATGTTTTGGACTTGTGGGATATTGTCTTTCTAGTCTGCTCAGGTTGGGAGGGCGTTTTCTGGGGGTTTGCCCCCCTTTCTTACTTTGTTTTTCTTTCCCTTTGTTCGTCACGTCTATCTCTTTAGGAGTCTGAGGGTATGGATTGGTTGGAGGGAATGGGTAATAGGGACGGGACTTATGCGAGTAGTAAATGCCATGCCATGACTGTACACCTATCTTGATCACCCGTTGCTTTGGCTTCCCGGCCGTGGTGAATGATGAACGGTGGCTGGGTGATGCTTCCCCGCCCGTTGCTTCCATCGGACGTGGAGCGGCGACTCTTGGGTGCTAGCTGGGATACATGGCACCCGCCTTGCTTAAGACGGCTACTCGAGAGCTCTGCTCGGGATATATCTACTGTCAGGGTGAGGACCCCTCCATATTCCTTCGTTCCATTGAGTATGCCCCTCTTTACCAACCGCTACCCGCTCCCCTCTTCACAAGCGCCCGGCCTACAAGTCAGGCATACAGAATTCACCGCCAGACTCTACTGAGCATAAAAGCAGCCTCGACAATGCCGCCCCAGACGAGAAAGCCGCGGGGGCGGGAGGCCGGGTGTTTCTCGCCGGCCGCGGGTGCCAGCGAGTTATATGGAGGAGCCGGGGAGGCTACTGCGAGAGCGGTGGGCGATACTCCCCCGAGTCTGTTCCTGCATGTACTGCCGGCGCACCGGCGTCCCGTCCGGCGTTCTAGAGCTTCTTGTTGGGTTGGATGGTAAGGTAATGGTGGCTTGCCCTCGCTGAGCGGAAGTATTGGCATCGGGATTGTCATTCCGAGTCGGGAGAGATGCCCAGATTTGAGCCATTAGATGCCAAAGAAGCCTGGAGATCTAAACAGGGCCTCGCTGGTCACGGTGACAGCAGCCAATACGCATGAAGGGCCTTATGCTACTGACAAGCAGCGTCTCGACTGGGCCACAATCCATGTACGAGCAACACTGACCGGCAAGGCCTTGCACTACTGACAAGCAGCGTCTCGATGGACCCATGATTCATGTACGAGAAACTCTGACCGGCAGGACCCAGCATCAGCCCATATTCCAGTGCCAGCCGCGGACGAATAATTGCAGAGTTCTACGCCTTCAACGTTGCGTCGCGCTGGGTTTTCATGCAACGAGGATGCGTATTTGCCCTGCCAGCTCATATTAGTCGAGGGACGGACCAATGGCGGTGTGTCTCCTGGCCAATGCCGATCGAGTGCCTTCACAGGCACGAATGCGTTGGCACCGCCCGGGGCCAACTCATCAGTCCGAGGAAGCCCGACGTTGACGCCAATGAGCGGTGGCCGTTGGCGGGGGCTACGAGAGGCGGGAATTTGTCCGACTTGTTCTTGTTGATAGGCTGGAGGTGTATAACGGCAGCAAGTATGGACGCACCATCCTGCCATGGGTCCAAAAAACCGCCATCTCGAGACGCGATGCGTGCGAATGGCGTCAGACAGGTGCCTGTTGTCCTCGGGGCGCAAGAGCTCTTTAGAGTAGGACGCGAAAGTTTGCTGCGGGAAAACGGGACACAGACGTGTTCACACCCGGCGGCGCATCTGCGACTCTGCGTCCCAAAGTGGTCGGTACAGCTCAAGCTGCCGCTGGTCGATGCGACCTGGCCATCTGCATCAAAACGTCGCGCATTCTCGGCGCCGGATGCAGCCCAGCCTCCCGTTTCTTCAAGCTCGGCTGCACCGTCGGGCAGCGCATCGGGTTTGCGCCCGTGGATTTGTCCGGCTCGGGTCGCGTCCTTGGTGACACTGCGACACCCAACCAATGTCGAGTGTCCCCAGAGGCTGTTTGCCACCGCGGGTTGCCATCGCATCGGTGGACGACTTCGGTAGCGATGGTGCAGGCGTTTCAAGATATTCAGCTGCCGGGACCAGTGGAGAGAGCTGGTGTGGTTCCAGTTCCATTCCAGGCCTGGACCAGGTCACATCCCGACAGGGATTCACGGGTGCCTCCTGCGCCACAAGCAGATGCTCGCAGTTCGCAGTCCAGTCCCCGTCAGTGACGGACACCTCGCGCTAACCCCGAAGCGGACATTTCACACCGAGAAGAAGAAAAAAAAAGTACGAGACGTCGGGACTTGGGCCCACGCCGTTCCTGGACGCATGGAGATGGTTCCCTTCGGTCCCCACCCCGTGCATAACCTACACACGCTACCCTAGCGGCAGCGGTCGACGCATAAAGTAGCCCCATGTACCACCCCACCCCGTATCCGCCGGGGAGTGACCTCCGTCCTGGCTGTCCGCCGGGTACCCCACGCGGGTTGGACGCGCGACCCAAAATGGTATAAGGCGGAACCTAGCGAAAATCCCGGCCTGAAATCGCCCAAGATTAATTCAACGTGATGGATTTCCCGAGCAAAAAGACCCTCCCAATCGACCCCTGAATCTTAATACCAGCAGATAATCTTGGGCTCCAATCGTCCCAACTCGCTCCTCCTTCCCTTTCCCTCTCCACCCTGCCATTCGTTCCTTTCCTTGTTGTCCACTTCGGCTGCAGCCCTTTTTATCTTTCTTTTTTCTGGTTCCAACTACCCACCCGGGGATCGCTTCCGCGCATTTCCCCTCTGTTTCACTTCGTCTCCACGTCCCTTTCCTTCCGCACCCCTCCGCTTTCTCTCGCGAACGTCCTATCCGCAGTCGCGACGTTTCTTTAATCCGATACCCTCGTCCTAAATCGAATCCAATTGTCCGGCCTCCATCCGGTTTCTCCTTGTACTATTCTCCTTTATCCAAACCGGCTTTGTGTACTTCGCGTCTCGAATTTTGGTGCCGTGCCATAGCCTCCAACATCGCGATACCTACCCCCTTGGTACGTCTCTGCGAGACATTGCTTACTTCTTCTCTTTTTCCGCCACGCCCAGCGCCTCGCCATTGTGCTAACGAGTTCTCAGTCGGCCGAGATCATCCCCAGCGCGGTCCGCTCGCGTGGGGTCTCATCGCCCGTCGCTAGCGCGTTCGCCCGCCGACCTGTCTCGATCTCCCTTCTACTCTCGCCGAGGCGTGTCTCACATCCAATCCGCGCCCGCTTCCCGCTACGACACTCCGATACACGATGCCTAGCTTCTTCTCTCGGTTTAGGGGCCGCGATGGCGGAAAAAAGTCCAAAAATGGGCACCAGGACGACCTCGACAAGGCCCCGGCCAAGCGCTGGGAGGACGACTCCATGCGGACTTATGTCGAGCCGGAGGAGATCCAGGAGCTGATCAGGCGGTGCACTGAGGAGCTCAAGTCGCGAGGTATGTGCGACCAAGATCACCAACTCTCGTTTGCGCTACCACGCTTCGCGCCATACACATCCCATGCTATTTGGTTATGCAATAGCTAATCTGGAGCTTCATTGCAGCTCTTGGACACCCTTTCCTCCTCTTACCTTTCCGGCCTGCCTCCGACCCGAGCGCCGTCCGAACCTTTATCCGCCACTTCTTCGATCCGGCACAGAACATGCGCGGTGAGACACTGGCACAGGAGCTGCGCATGACCGAGCCTATGGTACGTCATTCCCGTTCGCCGCCGCCTACACATATTCATTGTCTTAATACTGGATTAGGTCATTTCTGGGATTGTCAAATGGTGCTGGAGCAGGTTAGTCGGTGGTATTGTGGGTTGGGACGCCTACGAGCTCTTCAAGATCGGAGAGCAAGGTCAGTACAGTCACCCAGGCTGGATTACCCCAATCCGAGCGCCAATCCGGCTGACGATTCCTAGACTCGAATATGGCGCGCGACTCCTTCAAGACCTTTATTCCTCTCAGCGTCGACAATGGTGCCAAGTCCTGCATCATCTTCGACTTCTTCGACCTCTTGTCAGCCATTGCCGCCCACGGCAAGGCGAACGGCTTCGGCGGGAGGAAGCTCTCTCGGATGGCTGCATGGTGGGCCTTTGAGCACAAGGATAACGGCAATGGCTTCGACGGGGGTTACAAGACCTGGATCACGTAAGTGGCCGCCTGTCTCGCGATACCCTGACGTCCTGCTTGTCTCAGTTGCTAATATCGCCTTGCGCAGTGCTGCCGATGCCACAAGCCACCTGTTTTTCGCCTACCTGAGAACCCTGGCCCCCGAGGGCAAAGTCACAGGCATCACGTTGCTACCCATGTCGCTACAGAAGCTCCTGCAGGAAACCGAATATCCGCCCCAGCGGCCAAGTCTCATGCAGTCCTCCACGAACAAGGTCCTCATGCACGTCGACACCGTCTCGCCGACGCCCTTCGCCCTCTTACGCCGCGCCAACCACTTCGAATACCGCGACGACGGCAGCGGTCTGAGCGCATACGCCGAGTACGAAGATCCAGTCAAGGCCTTGACCGAGGAGTGCCGCCGAGTCCTGAGAGCAATTTCATCAACGAACCAGTCACAAGTATCGAACTCGAAGCACTCGACGAGTCTACGGGATGCGTCGTGGTCCAGGTTCGAGGACGTCGGATTCTCGACCCCGCTCGAGGAGGACGAGGAGGAAGAGGAGGCGGCCTTGCCGCGCCAGGTGGCCGCAGGCCTGAGGTCGACCCCGGCCTCTGAGAACGGTCTAGGGCGGCCGACGACCCCCTCCTGGGCTGACTTCATGTCTAGTGGCTTTGTCGACGATGCACCGTCGCGGCCGACGAACATGCTGCTTCCCCCCGACAAGGCACTACCGCGTATCGAAACGACCGTCCGGCAACGGAGCTCGCAGTCCCACCGCCCGCGGTTGGAGACCGAGCGCCATATAGAGCCCGCTGAGCTCGCCAGCATCACAAAGTTCGACCTGGACGATGCCTTCTGGTGGGTCTGGATGTGCAGTCTGGCGCCCGAGGAGACGGCGGAGAGGAAGGCGGCATTCGGCCGGTGTGCCGTGATCGAAACGAGCATCAAGATTGCCAGGTGGCTGGTCATGGAGGAGATGGTGGTGGGCTCCGGGCCGGAACCCAACGCCGATGCGTACATTGCCGAGAAGAAGAAGGGCTTCTTCAGCTGGACGCGGCGCAACAAGGGGCTGAACCGGAGGAAGTCGACGGGCAAGCGGGCCCTCGAGAAGGGGGAGAAGGGCTTCGGCCAGAACAACCCACTCGGCCTCAGCAAGACGAGCATCGGTCCGGACCAGCATGCCCGGATACAGGCGGCCGCCGCGCAGCTGCAGGCGAAGCAGACGCAGGAGGAGAGGGCCCAGCAGGAGTTGGAGCGACGAGGCAGGGCCGAGACGGACCGGGACAAGACCAACAGCGTCATGACGTTGCAGCCGGCCATTCTGAACGAGGCGTCTCAGGCGATGAAGTGGGCCAGCAAGTACGACAAGGAGGCTATTAGGGGCGCCTACCTGGCGGATTCCACTGCTGGACGTGGCGCCGAGCTGTCTCCGACACAGACCAACGGACATGCGTCGACGAACGGCTCTGTGCCCGCTGTATCCTCCCTGATTCCGCCGAGGACTCCCGAGCCACAGCACGAGCCGTCGGAGCAGGGACTTGAAGCGCCTAGCGATGTCCACCCGGCCGAACGAGCGGCAGCGGCGTCGCCCATCCCCCCTCCCAAGGACTCGATTGACAACGCTGCGGCGCAGCCCGAAGCCAAGGCCTCCCTCGAAGGCAGCCCCGAGGGCAAGAAGCGAGGGAAGCTCCACAAGGCCCCGGCCCCCGCCCCCGCCCCGGCCCCCGTCGCTGCGGCTCCCCCTCCCAGCACCGGTGGCTTCAAGAAGATGTTCTCGCGCAGGAGGCGGGCGTCCAAGGTCCCCGACAACGCCGCCGCCGATCTGAACGGCATGCTCCAGGAGCGGGACGCTGCCGCCACCCCGACCCCGATCGACGTGGCGCCCGCCGCCGCCGCCGCCGCCGTTCCCTCCCCCCAACCATCGCCGGCCCGCAAGCCCGTCCCCGTTTCGCCGGCTCCCTCCCCGGCGCCGGCGCATCCCGAACCAGCCCTGTCCGCGGACGCAGCGCACCCTGAGCCGACCTACAACCACTCGATGCGCTCGGCCTCGGAGCCCGATGCGGACGACATGGCGCACGCCAAGAGCGAGTTCGCGAGGTTCGACCAAGGGCCCCTGGCCGAGCAGCCCGCCTTCGTCCCGGACGACAGCGAGGACGACGCGGTTCCGCCCCCGATCGCGCGGCATGCTAGGGACGCGTCTCCGGCTGCGGCCCCCGAGCGGCCGGCGGGGCACCCCGGCAGCGAGAGGCCGGCGGAGCCCATGCCGCCTGCGCTAGAGCGGTGGGCGCAGATCCGGAAGAACGCGGCTGATAGGGCGGCGCAGAAGGAGAATGTGCCGCCGCCGCCGCCGCCGGCGAAGCAGGAGGCTGCTGATGATGATACGAGTGGGGAGGAGAGTACGTAGCCCGTTCCCCGTTTCTTTGTGTGTGGTTTTGAGTAGGTGCTGACTGATGTGTTCTTCTACAGCCATCGAGTCCCGCGTCGCTCGCATCAAGGCGCGAGTCGCCGAGTTGACGGGCAACATGGAGGACACGACCGGCCCGGGGGCCCGGAACGCCGGCGCCGCGCGGCCGTACTAATCGCGATGAGTCCTGACTCGTTGAGACGCGGAGTAGGCCGGCGTTGACGAGCACGCCCGCCAGTTCGGACAAAAAAAGACAAAACATCTAACGCTGTCACTCGATTGACTCGACGAGACAATGCTGCTATTTCACAAAACCCAGATCGTTCAATACCCCCTTTTTTTGTTACCATTTTTCTTTTCCATTTCTATTCCCCCCCTTGCTTCCTTCGCCATGTTACTTTTTGGACCTCTCGACTATTGCGGATCTTTCTGTTTTCCAAACGGTAATGGGATACCTCGGTTATTTCTTGTTTCACATTCCCACGTCTTGTTCGTTGTTTCTTCTCAACACAAAGATACCACTGGAAGAAAAAAGGTCGTGTATATTCTTATTCTTTTTCTTCTCCAATTCTTGATCAGGCGGTGGACGGGAGCCTCTGTACCAACGAGCGGCCGAAGACCTGAGCGTACCGCGTTTTTGAGAAGTTGTCTCTTTAGCGGCAGGATGGGGAGGAGGGGATACTCAGGGGGGTGGCGGCGAGGTGTTGGTGCTCCGCGGATGGATGGTCGTCGGCCTTTTTGGCGCCCGTTTGATCTTTGTTGTTGCTAGGTCGTTTTTATGCTTAACCCAACGGGGCCTTCTGTAATCCATACGAACGTGAGCACTCGTACCCGTAGCGTTTGTGTTGTTCAGCTGTGCCTTTCACCACGTTTAGTCTATACCTCGCACTTCGCTCGTATCTCGACCTACTACACAGTATAAATGTGCGAGCGGGGGGACGCCGTCTCCGACGTCCGCGGAAGTTCACGTCCTGCTTGGGCTCGGCATTACCCACGGGTACGAAGCAATTAATTGCAAGCCCCTCTGATCCCAGGACTTACAAGTAAATACCCACATGGGCCCCGCGGAAGTGTATTTTTCTTTTCAATCGGGTTGGTGGGGCGGGTGGCGTTTGGAGTCGCCCGAGGACTTGGGGGGCAGGGGACGCCGTCTTACAGTGTTGCGCCGGGAGCGGCACGGTCTGGGTGCTTGGTGCAGTTTCGTGTACCTGACAGGGCGACAGGCTGGCACGGCACCAAGCTCATCCACTCGTGAGGCAAAATGAAGGGCGATATAAGACTCTTCGAAACCTTTTCGCCACCAAACTTCCGTCGTAGCCTTCTTTCTTTCTCTCGGCACGGTATCTCATAGAGGAGTGAGAGGGGGTGTCCCGGACGGCGAAGCTCAGATCCATTTCCGCTTACATCGCCACCTCACTTCACCTCCAACCCGCCCCCATCGCGGAAAAGGACATCCAGTATGGATGAAGAACCAAAGGCCTCGTTCGCCGGCCGTCTGAACATCGCAGACTACGCCTTCAAGGACACCCCTCGCCGGAGCCCGCGCCTCTCCCGCACGGGCGCCTCGTCACCCGCCTCAACACCCACGCCGTCCCCCTCGCCCTCCAAGCGCAAGGCAACGACGGACCTCGTCCCGCGGCCCCTCTCCGCCCCCTCCCTTCGTCAAAATCGCTCTCCCCGTCCAAAATCGTCCCCCGACCAAGACTCCCCCCGTTCGAAATCGCGGTCTCCAAAGAAAAGGAGCTCCGGCTACGCGCCGCCCTCAACCTACGCCCACCTCCGCGGCCTAACCGACTCCCTAGGCCCCTCCCTCCTCGTCCTCTTCGTGGGCCTCAACCCGGGCATCACGACCGCGCAGACGGGCCACGCGTACGCGCACCCCTCCAACCTCTTCTGGAAGCTCCTCCACAGCAGCGGCGTCACCACGCGCCTGGTCCCCCCCTGCGAGGACAAGCGCATGCCGGAGGAGTACTCCCTCGGCCTAACCAACATCGTCGAGCGACCAAGCCGCAACGGCGCGGAGCTCAGCAAGGCCGAGATGGACGCCGGCGTCGAGGTGCTAGGCGAGAAGGCGCGGGCCTGCAAGGCCGAGGTGGTGTGCTTCGTCGGCAAGAGCATCTGGGAGAGCGTGTGGCGGGTGCGCAAGGGGAGGGGGATCAAGAAGGAGGAGTTCAGGTACGGGTGGCAGGACGAGGGGGAGAACTACCCGCCCGAGGGGGACTGGGCGGGTGCAAAGGTCTTTGTTGCGTCGAGCACGAGTGGTCTTGCGGCTACGCTTTCGCCGGCGGAGAAGGAGGCGATCTGGAGGGAGCTGGGGGTCTACGTCGAGAGGAGGCAAGCGGAGAGGGCGGAGGCGGCTGAGGCGGCTGAGGCAGGGACCTGAACCGGAAATCGGAAAACGCACGATACCCGGGGCTACTTTGTAATATTATATGCTCTATAATCTGCACACGATAGAAAGAAAATACCCAACACGCACAGGTGGCGTCCCCTGTTCACTCCGAGTCGTAGCTCACCATCCGGATTCCGGCCCCCTCCCCGTCCGACGCGCCGTCACACACCGTCAGCGTCGCAGAGTAACTATCATGCAACGGGCTGCGCACCACGTCCGGCATGCCGACCGGCACCTCGCTCGAGAGGCTCTTTGGTTCCGTGGCGGCGGCGTGCGGCACACCGCGGAGGGGCAGCTCGAAGGACCGCGCGGAGTTTGAAGAGGAGGCGGCGTTTTTGGGCGGTTCTTCGGCGGAGGCGGAGGGGGTGGTGTGAGCCGTGGATTCTTGGCTCATTGCGGCAGGGGTTGAGAAGGATGCCGTGGTGGATGGGGTGGCGCTCCTAGGTGCTTGTCCCGAAAGTACAGAGACTGTGGGGCCCTGCTCCATCACGGCCGCCTTCCTAGGCGCTGTCTGCACCTCCGGCCTCGCGCTACCAGGTCCACGAGACAACTCTCCGAGTAGCGCGGATGACCCGGGTGTAGCGAGCGACTTAGGCTCCGCCGCGTCGTCAAACTGGATAAGCTCTCCCACGTCGCCGGCGCCCTTAGCGCCCTCCCCTACAACGCTCAGGTCCTCCTCACGCTCAATGGGGCGGTCCCCGCCCCGCACATTCGCGAAGCCGCACCGCGCGAGGACCTGGCTAGTGAGCTCCGGGTACCGCAGGTGGCCGCTCACCTCAGCGCTCAGGTCGAGGTTCTGGACGCCGCGGACGCCCTTGATGGGCTGCAGGCCCGCGACGCCGAACTGCAGGCTGTGCGTGCGATACAGGAAGCCCAGTATATAGTCGTTCTCTGTGTACACGTTAAAGATGTTCCCCGCGACCACGCTGCGCAGCCTCTGCCACACCGGGGCGTCTGACGGCGCCGGTGCGCCGATGAGGACCACCGTGTCGACCAGCCCGAAGGCCTTGCGCTCAGCGAGGGACCGCAGGCACGTGTAGATAGCACGTGCCCCGAGCGAGTAACCTATGAGCGTGACGGGCCGTTCGCCCTGCACCTTGTTGATGAGCGCGTCGGCCAGGACCTCGCCCGCCTTCTCGGACCGGTTGAGCGCGAGGTTCCAGGGGTTGTCGACGTTGGAGGCCACGTTGAGGACGTAGGCTGGCCAGAGCGCCGCCCAGAGCGACGCGAGGACGGTGCGCCGGAGTATCTCGATCTTCACAGTCCTCCACGCGTAGCTCGAGACCATGCCCTCAAGAGCCCGGCCCAAAGCTAGGAGCTTGTCCATCTCGTAGCGGAGCGCAAAGACCTCGGTGTCGTCGCCGAGACCGGCCCAGGGCTTCGTGATGTCGTCTTCCGAGGTCAGCCAGCCATTGATGCCGATCGTGACGCGGAGCCGCCTGGACTTGTTCTCTTCTCGCGCTGTCTCGGGCTCCGACGACGATTCTTGGAGGGGAATAAAGCGGAAGTCCTCCACTTCCCTGGCGTAGCTGTCCATCATCTCTCCCTGGGCGAACTTAGCGGCCGCGTAGTCAATGCTGAGCGGGCTTCACTTACCGTCATCTTCGCGCCAAACGCACCGAAGAGCGTCCCCACGAGAGCGCCATTCATCCAAAATATGCCCAGGAAACTAGCCACGCCGCCCAGGCCAACACTCCCCATCAGCCCGCCGATTGCCCCCGCAACGACCGGCGCTGCGAGGCCCCCTGTTATTCCAATGACTGCCGCGCCGGCGACGGACGCAAGCCCGACCTTCCAGAAGCGGTTCGACTGTCCTTCCTCCCGCCTCTTCTCCGTCTCGGCCTCGGCCGACATGGCCGCCTTTTTCTTCTCCGCCTCCGAGGACGCCACGAGCAGCGACTCTGCGACGGCCGTCTCCTCTGACATGAGCAATGACACGGGTAGTTTCAAGGACGATGTTAGATAGAGAAGAAAGACTCGGGCGTGGGCCGGGTAGCTGCCGTTGGCAAGGAGCAGGAGCAACACGCAGCCGAGAATGTCTTTCCGGTCGTGGAAGGACAGGGTGGACAGGCGGGTCTGGGTTGGCCTGTAGAGGGCGTTCAGGGCTGCTATTTCCGGCCTCTCGGCGCCCGAACTCCCGCCCTCGTCGAAGCCCATGAGGTCGTCGCCGTAGAAAGACGGCTCCGGAGCACTGGCGAGCTGCTCCAGCCGCTTCTTCCTCCCATCTAGGACTTTTGCGTCGTCGCGCTCGAGGACAATATCCTTTAGGCTCTTGAGGAAATCGGACGCCCACTTGTTCATGAACTCCAGGGCGTCGAGTCGTAGTGTGAGTAGCTTCTGGTTAGGTGGCGGCACGGATCTGCCTGGCTGCACGGGAGGCCGCGAGTGGCGATCACCTTGTTCGCTCTCGCCATCGTAGAGGGTATCATCGTCAGACCAGCCCCCGGGGTCCGGTTCGACATCATCGCCCTTGTCCAGCTCCAGCTGGGAGCGCATGTGAGATAGAATCTCGTTGGCGAGGTTGTAGAGGGCCTTGCGCCGCGCGGGGTTGAGCACGACCAGCAGCTGCCGGGGGTCTGCGGCCGAGGGTGGCATGCTGGGGCTCGGTATAGGTTCCCTTGTGTACAAATATAACAATGATTCTGGATATGTTTACTATGTAAGGATATGAAGGGAGCCTGATGGATAGTGAGGAGGTGCCTACCGGCCACAGGGGTGAAATCAGATTAGGCTACCATGTAAGAGGCGGGCGCGACAGCGATAGAGGTGTTGGGCGAAATGTGATGTATGCAGGAGTACTCTCCCCAAGCAACCCCAGTCACCCCGGCGCTAACAACACACTCGCAGCCAACGACAAATGCAAACAAAATTAAAGAAAATTTCCCCTGGGCGCAGAGAAGCATATGATGTCTAGATTCAAGGTTGAACGGACGTACACCTCCGTCCTGCCCAAGCAACTCGGACCAGACATTTCAGCCAGTACCTTTTCAAGGGTATCGCTTATGTCAGTTGATAAGGGCAACTCCGGGTTCGCGCCTTGATTACGAGGCCGCCGGTCTCCGCCACATCTTAGGTCTAGCGCCTCGGCGGCGAATCCACTCACAGGGTGGGCTGGCCCCGCCCCCCGCTACCGCAAACGAAAAAAAAAATTCAATCCAAAAATTCTTCTTCAAGACGTCGGGACTCTGGCCTGCAACCCTCCCAACACAAACCCCCCTCATCCCCGCCAACTCTTTCCCACCCTCGTCCTTCTTCGTCCTCTTCTGCACCCTTTAGTTGTCAACAACAAGCAGATTTTCTTCAGACACAATGGCGGACGAAGTTTACGATGGTGCCGTCGGCATCGACCTGGGTAAGAACGAGCCAGGGCTCACCGCTCTCGGGCGCCCTCCAACACTTTGTCCCCCGCATCGTCGCACCTCGCTCACACAATTTTTCTCTTCGCAGGCACGACCTACTCCTGTGTCGCTACCTACGAGGGCAACAATGTCGAGATCATTGCCAACGAGCAGGGTAGCTTCACCACCCCCTCGTTCGTCTCCTTCACCGAGAAGGAGCGGTTGATCGGTGAGGCGGCCAAGAACCAGGCGGCCATGAACCCCCGCAACACCGTCTTCGACATCAAGTACGTTTTCCCGCACGCCTTGCGCTAGGCTAGGCATTCCCCGGCTCAAACGAACAAGCACTGACTGGTCTTTACAGGCGTCTTATCGGTCGCCCCTTCGATGACCCCATCGTCAAGAAGGACACCGAGAGCTGGCCCTTCAAGGTCATCGACGATGGCGGCAACCCCAAGGTCGAGGTCGACTACCTCGGCGAGACCAAGTCGTTCTCTCCCCAGGAGATTTCCGCCATGGTCCTCACCAAGGTAAGAATTTGATAGGACGAACCCCACTCTGTGTGGGCCCCGCCCCCGCGACCGGGGAAATTTCGTGACCAGGGTCCTAACGGTCTTCCGCGAATAGATGAAGGAGATTGCCGAGGCCAAGCTCGGCAAGAAGGTTGAGAAGGCTGTCGTTACCGTCCCCGCCTACTTCAACGACAACCAGCGTCAGGCCACCAAGGACGCCGGTGCCATTTCTGGCCTCAACGTCCTCCGTATCATCAACGAGCCTACCGCCGCCGCCATTGCGTACGGTCTCGGTGCCGGCAAGTCTGGCAAGGAGCGTCACGTGCTCATCTACGATCTCGGTGGTGGTACCTTCGATGTTTCTCTCCTGAACATCCAGGGCGGTGTCTTCACCGTCAAGGCCACCGCTGGTGACACTCATCTTGGTGGTCAGGACTTCGACACCAACCTCCTTGAGCACTGCAAGAAGGAGTTCACGCGGAAGTCCAAGAAGGACATCGGCAACGACCCCCGTGCCCTCCGTCGTCTCCGGACTGCTTGCGAGCGCGCCAAGAGGACCCTGTCCAGCGGTGCCCAGGCCACCATTGAGATCGACTCTCTCTTCGATGGCGAGGACTTCGCCTTCCAGCTGACCCGTGCTCGCTTCGAGGACCTCAACGCTAAGTCCTTTGCTGGTACTCTCGACCCTGTCGCCTCCGTCCTGAAGGATGCCGCTCTCGAGAAGAGCCAGGTTGACGAGATTGTCCTCGTTGGTGGCTCTACCCGTATCCCCAAGATCCAGAAGCTCCTGTCGGACTTCTTCGGTGGCAAGAAGCTCGAGAAGAGCATCAACCCCGATGAGGCCGTCGCCTACGGTGCCGCCGTCCAGGCCGGTATCCTCTCCGGCAAGGCCACCTCGGCCGACACCGCCGACCTCCTCCTTCTTGACGTCGTCCCCCTTTCGCTCGGTGTCGCCATGGAGGGCAACATCTTCGCGCCCGTCGTGTCGCGTGGCCAGACCGTCCCCACCATCAAGAAGAGGACCTTCACCACTGTTGCCGACATGCAGCAGACCGTGCAGTTCCCCGTCTTCCAGGGTGAGCGTGTCAACTGCGAGGACAACACCTCTCTCGGAGAGTTCACCCTCGCTCCCATCCCTCCCATGAAGGCCGGCGAGCCCGTCCTCGAGGTCGTCTTCGAGGTCGACGTCAACGGTATCCTCAAGGTCACTGCCACCGAGAAGACCTCGGGCCGCAGCGCCAACATTACCATCAGCAACTCTGTTGGTAAGCTCTCGTCCTCTGAGATTGAGGGCATGATCAACGGTAAGAACTTCCCACGATAATTCTCCAATCCCAGGCACAGTTGCTAACGGTCGGATAGATGCCGAGAAGTACAAGACCAACGATGAGGCCTTCCACAAGAGGTTCGAGGCCAAGCAGCACCTCGAGAACTACATCACCCACGTCGAGGAGCTCGTCTCTGACCCCTCGCTGTCGCTCAAGCTCAAGCGCGGCCAGAAGGACAAGATCGAGGCCACCATCAGCGACGCGATGGGCGCCCTTGAGATCAACGACACCACCGCCGAGGAGCTCAGGAAGCAGGAGCTCGCCCTCAAGCGTCTCGTGACCAAGGCCATGTCCAGCCGTTAAACGGGATGAGTAAGGGTGTGTGTGTTGGGGGGATGGGGGGGGAAGGCGTTACCTGGGTTTACGACTTTTGAAAGACTCGAAACCTCATGTCCATGTCATGACTAAAAAAGCGTGGCGAGGCGGTAATGGAAATGGGGATATTCCAAGAAAGGTGGAGGAGGGGGGCAATATCAACGATTTTTTCCAGCTTTGAGCAAGATTGAGGGTCATAGTCTTTTTTCATGTTTATTTTTTTGTTGCTTACTGTTTCTTTTGTCATGTCTTTACCAAAAGTTGGGACAAAAAGGCGCCTGCTGTCAGGGGGAAAAAAGGGGGAAGAGGAGGGGAAATTCCTTTTTTCCTGTCGGGCCGGCACGTTGGTCGTTTCTCATGACCTGTAGAGGACCTAGGCTGAGGTAGTGTGACATGATAGTGTCAATGAAGTTTTGTGTCGTTAACTGGTCTCGGATGCTTTGGTCGTGGTAGTGTCGGTGTCGATGTGACTCGTGATATGTTCCTCAGTTTGTAAAAGGAATACCCGGGGCAGTGATATGTTCGGATCAACAGGAGACTATAAACTCATCCCTGAGACGAACCTCGCCCCTATCACCTCACCTCCCCACAGCTACAATGTTCACCTCCCCCCCAAGCCTCTCCGCCATCAACCTCCAATCAATCTCCACGGCTCCTCTCTTCGCCCCGCGGACCCCCTGCACCCAGCACGCCGTCCCGGGGTGGAACTCGCACCATCCCGCCCTGTGCACCCCGCCCACCCACAGCTCCGCCCCCTCGAGATACGGATCCGCCAGCACGCCCGCGATCTCCGCGCACAGGCCCCTCGGCAGCTCAGCCCCCGCGCCGCCGGGGAGCGAGACGCCGCCTTCCCTCAGATCGATCCGCAGGCGGCGGAGGGAGCCGTTCAGCAGGGCGTCGGAGAGGAGGGGGAGGACGGTCTTGACGTGCGCTTCGCGGAGGCGGGGCAGGGCGAGGTTTAGGTTGCGGAGGCGGAGGAGGGCGGCGCGCGGGAGGTGGGCGAGGGATTGCGGGGTGGAGATGAAGGTGTTGAGGGTGAAGAAGGCGTGGGTTGTGGGGATGTGGATTAGGGGGTGGGAGAGGAGGAGCGGGAGGGGCGGGTGCGAGGTGGAGGAGGTTAGGGGGAGGGTCTGGTGGGCTGGGAGGAGGTGGGATAGGATCTGGGCGCGGAGCTCCGGGGGGAGGTCGAAGAAGCGGTGGAAGGAGGACATCCGGTGGGCGCGGGTTGCCGTTGCGGGTTCGATGATGTCACGAGACACGACTTCTTTGGCGTTTGGCTTGTTTCTGAAGCTCGGGGTTGGGTCGGGATATTGGCGCGGGTTCGCGGATCTGGCGCGAGATTGTGATTCGCGGGGTCGAGGCGTTGCGGCTGGGCGCTGTGAGGCATTCACTGGGGGACATGTGACCGCGGCGAACCCTGGCGTCGGGGCCCGCATAATATGGCCGCCGCTAGGTCGGTGCCTGCCCAGCACGTGCCCCCGTATCTTGGGGGCAAATCGCTGCCTAGAGATAATGTCCCACGAGCTCGACTTCGCTCTGCCAGCTGTGCCCGCCGATCAAAGACCCCCTTATCCTCTGAACATCCGCCAAGTCGAACCTGCAACGTCGATCCGGGCGGCAGATCCCTTGCAATCCACCGTATTTCCTAGTCTCCCCCCCAGGCCCCCAGGGTGCAAACAGAAGACGCCAATCCCCCATTTCGGACACGCCGGGAGAAGGAAAGAGCAGATAGTTTACGTTACGTACAGCGTTGCTCTCAGTGGACTGGCTATATCCTACATGAACCTCAAAGAAGCCGGCATCTTTTTATCCGGCGGCTCCAAAGATGGGGGTTCCTCTTACACAAATGCTTTTACGCAGGAAAAGAGAAACAGGGTGTGAGCCCTCGCCGCGCCAAGAACCAGCCAACGCCGAATCCCGCACCCAGGCCCCCAAGCCCAGGGGCAGTCCCACGCATCACCCCGGACCTCAGAAACGCCGCTCCAGACACGAAACCTGTTCGGCATGCCCACCGCTCGTTTCGTCCCAGCTTGGTGGGACAAGAAGCATTGTGGGACAAGGAGGGTAGCCACCGCCTGACCACTCCTTTAAGCTTGCAATATCCTCCACTAGTTCAGGCACGGGAGGGCGTGTCTTATCTCTTGTATCTGTATGGAGGGCGCGGGGGGAGAAAGGGGATACCCCGCCACCCTGCAACGCGAGTTCGCCTTGATTTCTAGCTTTTCCGCGCAAGGTGCGGGAGGACAGCATCAAGCTCGGCCTGCTCGGGGAGTTCCACGTATGGATGATACCTCGTAGCCTTGCTCTCCGCCCCCTTTCGCCACGGTCTCCTTTCCATTGATGAGCGGACGGTGGACGAGGCATGACGTGACCGGGGTCCTGTGACACGGTGAGAGGACGCGTGTCTGGGTTCTCCCCGCTAGGTCTCGGACTTAAGCATCTCCCAAGGGCCACGGCCCCGAGTCCTGCAACAGCCTACTCAGTCACGTAAGGAAGCAATGAGCTCACGTTTGTGTGTTCAGCGCCACTCTGCCAGCCTGTCGCGCTCCCAAAAAGACCCCTCGACCTCGCTTTCCGAGAACACCGAGGACGACACGATCCCGTCTCAAAAGCCACTTCCAGCTTGCAGCACTCCCGAACGAATGAGAGCCAGAGGCCAGGTATCCGCGGCGGCGCTTCCGCGTCGCAGCCCGGGCGCATGCGAGAGTGCTGCCACTTACGCCTTGGGGGTGTAAGTCAGGGCTTTCCACGCCCGTCCGCCGCCCCTCGCACCGCTCGCCACTCCTCGCTCCTCGCTTGCTCCTCTTCTGCGCCGGCATATGCATGCGAGTGTCCTCCTACTAGCATAATTACTTGTACAGACATCTGCATAATACAGGGAACGGGAAAAGGAACTCAAGGCGCACATGCTTCCTCGCAACAGGCGGGGGGCTTCGGTACCGCGGCTGGCCGGGAGCAGACCGCCACCGCTCTCCGGGGTCTCCTGCCACTGCCCCCAAACCATCCACCCACCCGTCCTGACATCACCCAGGGGTCGGCCAGCCAGGGTCCTCGGCATTCCTGTCCCCTTCGCCCGCCCAGGCAAGATGCCCCACATGCCCATAACGTAAAGCAGGCCCCAAACCCACGCAAAACCCGCCGCTGTCCCAGCCAGCCAGCCGCCTACATGTACTTTTATGGGTACGACACCGCCGTCCGTAAGCCGACGCCGACACTACACGGGTCTAAACACCTAAATACCAACGTAACAGAAACCGAACAAAAAAGGAAGGGGGGAAACCTGTTCAGTGAAGGGGTATGATTCGTTGGCCCCCCACCTCCTTGGGAGCTACCGAGTAGCGCGGGAGAAAAATCCTCGGTGAAAGTAGATCGAATCCACCACGGTACCGAGCAGGGTATCCAAAAGATACAAGTACACCTACTTGTACGGGCACAAGCATGCAGGCAAGAAGGCCGGGCCCGGTGAAAATATTTCAAGAGAAAAAAAAAATCAAAAATACGACGTGTCTCGTTACGTACGTGCGCCCTAAAAAAACGCCATCTCTCTAAGATGGCATGACTTTTCCTTGGTAGTTTTCCATTCTTCTCTTCTATCGGTGTCCGCCGCCACGTCCCATTTCACCGATACACATCACAACTCGGGACCCCCGCCACTCAACCCACCCCCCTCGCACTTTCGCACCCTCGCACCCCCTCCCCGCACCCACAGCTCCTCGACCCCTGCCAACGACATCGCGTTCCCACCTGACCACCACGGCTCCCACGCATCCAAACCGCGAACCCCCACTGCCCGACCCACACCAGCTCGGAGCTCTCCCTCTGCCCCTCGTCCCCCCTCCATCAGCGATTCCCCCGTTCCAGAAAGTCTTGCTCTTTTACTTGTCCTCGTATTCGGACGTGTAAGTCGCGGCCACGCTTGGAAGCCGCCTGAATCCACCACATGTGTCCAAGTAATGAGCGACGGGGGGATAAAATCCGAGACTTCAAGACGCACCGCTAAGGGTGCCTAAACCCACGCTACCACACCCCTCCGTAAGATAAATCGCTTGTGTGCTTCCAAAAATATGTTGTGTAATTCATTTTCATGTACGAGGTAGATACGCCTCTCCTCCCATGTTATTCGCCCCGTCCAAAGCCAGTACTCCCAAGCTCGCTAATCGAAAAGAAAAGAAGAAAACTCCGCTTTTCATAAACTGTTTTTCTCAAGTTGTTTTGAGCATTCAAATGAAAAGTATGCTGCCGATCAATCCCATGTCCCTTTTATATAGTTTCATAATAATACCACAACTCCAAACGTGAAGCATCAAAAGAAGCCAAAGAAAAAAAAGAAAAAAAAAGAAAAAAACAGTGACATCAGTGCCCCGTCAAACTCGCGTTTGAAAGACGTCATCCCAGCCGAGAGTCTTACTCAAAAGGCAATGATGTCGTGCCAGTCCTGCTTGTGCGAGTCGACATGCTCGCCCTGCTGCACGGGAGCGAGCTTGAGGACGCGGAAGCTCGTGGTGCTGCCCTCGCTGCTGAGGCTCGAGGAGCGGCTGGCCACGGGCCTCTCGGCCGCGGCGTGCACAATCTTCGCGGATGGGGAGCCGGCCGGGGCCAGGGGCAGGAAGGACGGCCTGTCGGACTGGCGGAGGCCGCCGAGGCTCTGGGCGTCCATGGTGAAGTCGTACCAGTCCTGCTTGTGCGAGTCGATGTGCTCGCCCTGCTGGACGGGAGCGAGCTTGAGGACGCGGAAGCTCGTGGCGCTGCCCTCGCTGCTGAGGCTCGAGGAGCGGCTGACCGTGGGCCTCTCGGCCGCGGCAGGCACGATCCTCGCCGAGCGGGAGCTGGCCGGGGCAAGGGACAGGAAGGAGGCAGGCATGTCGTGCCGGCGAAGGTTGCTGAGGCTCTGAGCGTCCATTGCGAAGTTGGTTTTGCTTTGGTATCAAGGCGGTACGTTGGAGAGTAGAGGTTTGTAAGAGACCGTCCGGGCTTGCCCTGGTGTGATCTGGTCGAGAAGGAAGAGGCGAGTGAGTGGGGATTTTTCTCAACTGGAAAACCGAGGTGTGCCGGGGGTCTCTTGTGATAGGATCTGATGTTGGGAAGAAGAGAAGAAGAGAGAGAGGAATGGGGTTCGAGGGGGCGCGTTTTATGTTTTTTTTCTGCTCTCCAAGGGTGGTGTACTTGTTGTTCTACCCTGTAACCATCCCGTCTTAATCATCCCCTCCCGTCTGTGAGAGTCCCTTGGTGGAGGTCACTCCCTCCCCACCCGGCTTCCAGCTCCACGTTTACTGGGCCGGACGGGGTGAAATGAAAGTGTGTGTAAAACGGATTGCACACACACCCCCCACCCCCCTCCCCTCGCCTCGACCTCCTGTGCGCCCCTCCAGGCCCGCCAGAATCCTGGGGAGTGGTTGGCCCGCTTCTCCTCTGCCGGGCTTCAACCACCGAATCACTGACGCACGAGGACCGGAGCGAACCAGATTGGTCCAGATGGGCAATAACCACCCTTGTAGCCTGCCGAATGACCAGGTGGGCAAGGGGGTTAAACTGGCGTTCTCACATGGGTCTTCTAAGCCGCAGCCCCACACGCCCGCTCGGGCCCTGTGGGAGAGGCGACACCGCGGTAACTTGCCTTGCCACTGCCACTGCCACTGCCAGTGTCGGGCAATGGCTGGCCACTGACGCGACTGCGGGTTTCTTGTCGTTTCTTTTTTCATCTTCCAATCAAGGCGTTTGTGCCGTGTCCATGGGCATCGACTCAGCGCGAGTACCGCTGGCCTCTCAACCTCGGCTCGCCGTAACTGAAGGTACTTGTAGAGTCATGCGCAACCTCAGCCATACGAGGCAAGTCACGCGCCCGCCCGGAAACGACCGCGGCGCCCGCCTGGTGCGCATAACAACGTCCCGTCCCGAAACGACGTTGAAAATGCTTCCCGATCGAGAAGCCAGAAATAGAGTTGGGCCCGGGGGTGGAGCTTGAGGCTCATTCAGGTACCACAGGTACCACACCACGTCATTGCCCAGTCCAAGCCGAGTCGCATCGGTTCCTCGGCCGAAGCCGTGAACGGCGCCTGTCATTGGCTCCCCCGTGCTTCGCGAAGGGAATTCTCGGCATCCGGCGGGTGAGGCGGGGTCCAGCCTCCACTACAGCGGCCTGCCTTCCGAGATTCTCTGAGACTTCGTGCGTCTCGTGAGCGGATTGGGTGGCAGCGTCCGATTCCCGTCGGGAATTGTAGGGCAGAGAATCCGGGGTTGACCAATCTCAGGTCCGCAACCCACCTCACTCGCACCCCCGAGACCGACGGAACATACGATTCCTATGAGGCAAGTCTACGCGGGTGCACCGAAGATAGCCGCATTATTGGATGCCGACTGCGATGGCACCACTTGACTGCACATGGACGCCTTCACGAGCAATGATATGCTCACGATGTCTGGAACCAGTGGTGGCAAGAAGCCACTACTCCACACACCTGCACTAAAAGGATCCCAGGTGTGACGCGGCCAGGTCAATATACAAATCGACCACATGTATAACGATGAGGGCATCGGGAAGGGACGGGAGAGCGGGGGGGAGAGGGAACGAGGGAACAGGGGAATGAGGATTTATACCCGAGGGTATCGGCATGTCCTCGTATCATCGCCGCCGAGGATCCTCGGGGCGGCCCGGTGATGCCCTTCGGTACTGATTGGGCGGACGCATCGCGAGAAGACCCGACGATCGATCTCGAGCCCGCCTCTGCCGTGTCACCCTGCTGAGAACGTCATGTCGTGCCCCAGATTCTTGCTACATCGAGGTAGAGATGCCGTTCCGTGACTCCACGGGAGCTGTCCATCATGTGAAGATGAAGGCTGGAGAGAAGCCTGCGAGCGGCCCGCTGTACTTCTGATACCGAGGCATGTAGCGCAAGGTTTTCCTCGGAACTCTATCTCGAGCAGTTAGTAAGCAGTAACAACTCCAACGAACAAGCGCCTGCGCTTCCGCAGCTATGCCCGACAGGTGGTAAAACAGCGTCCAAAACATGTTGGAGACTGCGGGCAGTATGGTCGTGAATCTTACATAGTATGAGACGCGGAGCCTCACACGCCATCTGCGACGGCAGACATGGTCAACGCCTCACAAAGCCCAAGGTTCTCCTGTGGCAAAGCGGCACCAGTGCCCCTAGTCGTGCCATCCTCTGACAGCTGCGGAGTAAATGGCTAGAAAATCCCTGACTGCTTCGTGTTAGCAAGAGGAGATACCCGAATGGGAAAAGACCTATCTTTGACGCACAGGATGTTACGAAGAGAGACCAGAAAAGCCGAAGGGGGCACGGGAAAGATTCACTAGTGACTCGCCAACAGGAAAGGCCCCAGCATCACACCGCCAGGACTCAAAATGCTACTGGATCAATGCCCTTCTTTGGGATTCCGGCATCAGACCTTAGAAAAACCCTGTCGATGCCGGTCGCCGATTTCTTGAACGGGTATACCGGGCCGAGTCATGGCGGGGAGAAGGAACTGCTGAGAGCCAGAATATGCAGAGAGCCGTGGAGAAAGGTAGAAGTGTTGGAAAGGGGTAATATGATACGGAACGAGAGGAAGTATTGGCAATAGCGTTGGAGGGGTGCAGGAAAGCGGGCAACTTTCTCCTCAGCTCCAGACTCGCAATCGTTTCGTGGCGTCCCGGATATTGACGATGAGCTGTGGGAAGAGACGAGACGCATGCCTCCTTGCACCCGGAAGGTGCTTTGGAGCTAATCTCCCCTGGTCGTGGCCAAGTCTTGACCTCGGGGAAGATGCCGAAAACGCAAGTCGGTCAGCAACGACCACATATCCGAGGCACTTTTGAGGCTACCTCACCCATGGAAAGAGGGAAACAAAGTTCCCAATCACATCCCAACTGCATGACTCCATGTTAACAGCGCTGAAGACTAACACGCGGCAGGGACCAGGCGCACCGTTGGACGGATCCTGACACGGCCGGGAAATGAACCTTCGCGGTTAAACCGAGCTCGTCGCGAGGCTGCAACACCGGGTTCGTGTGAAGTTGGAGGCGCCGGCGCTTAATACCGATTCAGCGGAATTTGATTGGTCCCAGCAGTCGCATCTGCACATGCCCAGGAGTGCTCGGCTGCGCGCTCGGCGCCGGTCCGTCGCAATGGAAGAGGGTACCCGGACAAGGGACAGATAGCCTAGGCGTGATAAGCTACGCCTGCATCCAGGAACTCGGATGCGGCTCGTAGATTGTCCCGCCATTTCACCGGAAGGATTGGCTGCCCGTCTCCGACCAGCGGCGTGCCTTTGGTGGCCCCCTTCTTTCAGAGACACGGCCGGGATGGGCGGGACCTGCCTGCTAATGGCACGATTCCACGCCGTCAATGCGGCCCGGCCCGCCTTGGGTCCCATGGATGCTTGCTGGATTCGGTCCGGGAACTTTGCGACCAAATCACACATGCGGGAAGCATGCCAGGTCTTAGGTTACCTTCCACAAGTATCCTCCTGTCTTGCGACTGGCCGACGTACTTCCCGAACACTGCAGTAGCTACCACGGGCCATAGTGCGGTGGAGGCTTCGGCAGGTGAAGAGGTAGGGTACATCAGGCTCCCATTGGAGCCCTTCTCAGGTGCGATGTCGTTTGGTGGGGAATAAGGCCGTCACAGGGTCGGGCCCGTGGCGGGAAGACTGGAACGGGGCGTGGGCGAAGGGACAGGTCACTCATTGTGAGAAGGTAACCTTGGACGGATGCATGCCACAGACTGGGGATGGCAAGGGTCACGGCCCGGATTCCTTCATGAAGTGAAAGATGGGTGTCATGGTGTCTGATATGGAAAAATATAACGGTAGAAGCGTCCAACCACACCCGTATGAGGAATATCGATATCCGGTCGTGCCTTCCCTGAAGTCGGAAGTCGCTGACCGGTTGCCAGCAGGAGCGTTGTCTGTGACGAATGGTTGCTTCACATTCTGCGGTATCAACACTAAGAGTCGTGACTCAAACTTCTTCCGGTGGTTAGCTCCTGTACAGGAAACTGCAGGCAGCAAATCTCCTGTCTTTGCTGCCTGCCAAGGTACCAGGCCCCCCCTTGGTAATGGCTATATTGACGCAATGGCACGGAAAGGAGTGGGCTTGTCCACGAGGCAGGCACGGCCTTGAACGTCTATCCAAGTAAACGGAGGAAGTTACATTCCAGGAGCGGGGTTGCATGAAAGGCCGCAAGGAGTTGGAGAGGTGTGACCCGCGGGGAGGACAGAAGGAGCAACCAGAGGAAAGTAGAAGGGACAGGCGGGGGATGCCGGGTGGTGACGGCCTCGCCATGTGATGGAATGACGACTGCAAACGGGAGAATTGCGCTCAAAGGGTGTGGGAATAGCAGAAGCGCCAGTTGGTGACGAAAGCATGAACTGTGGACTCGGCGGCTAGGTGAGGTGGCTCGCCAATCCCGCCTGTTGGTCGTCTTCGTGTGGTGTTAGCGAGGCCGATGGGGGCGCCTCTCGTCTAATCTAGCAATAGCGGCGGCGGCTCGGCCGGATGGAGGCCAGCGGCCAATGCACCAACATGAGAGAAAAAAATGAAAGTGCCGGAGTTGGAACGAAGCGGATGAAGCCTTCTCTTCTTGATCCCGCCAATCGATGGCGTGAGACGGAGACAGCAGGAATGAGCTGGCAATCTCTAGATTCCAGAGTGTACTCGGTACAAGACTAAAAAGTCATCAATTCGCCATATATCGTTCCTTCCTTTGTAACGGATGCAGGTGGGTTGTTCCTGCATCTAAACTTCGGACTTGCCTTCATATGCGCAAGGAGGAAGCAGACCGCAGGAGCTCTGCGACAGCAAAGACGGGCCTCGTACACTGTGCATATACATGGTGTAGAAGAGGAAGTACAACTTGCACTTAAGGCGCCTTTAGCGCAGTTTACAAGTACCATGTGTAATTGAGACTGTGCATTGCCAGTCAGATTACCTGCCATTCCTCGAGCGGCCATCTTGGTCCGCCGCATGTTCTCGCCCCTGATTGGAAACAGGCATCTTCGCCTGCTTTTCTCTCATCTGAAAATCTGTCAACGAGCATCATCTTGCCTCACAAGACTGCATAGACGCAAAGTTCCCTCCGCCATGGAGTCCTTGACGCGAATACACAAGCGCGGACCGTACTTCGCGACTATCTTTCTTGGATGTGACTTTGACAGATTTTCTGTTGCCGCCGCGTTTCCGTCTCTCATAGGTCGCGTTGCCGCTCGGCGGCGTCGAGCTGGGCCCCGATGCATGCACTCAACCTCGCATTTCATCACCAGGCAAGGCTAAGCTGGGTACAGACCGTGCAGGCTTCGAAGCAAGGCAAGATGGCAAGGCCTCTCCTTCCTCATCGAGTATCCCTGCTACCGATCTCTATGCCCCGCCCACGTATGGTTTTGGAGGAATAGCATTGGAACCTTCACTTACGCAAAACGGTGACTATAGGACGTGCGAGGAGCCTTTCGATTTGTGACGAGCAGGACGGAGCGGCTGCTCATAGACGGAGGAACGACGCGGCTTTGGCCGCCCGGTCCAAGCGAATATCTGCCTGCCGCGATTGTACTATCCATCATCAAAAGACCCCAAAGCGCCTGTCATGCCCTGGACAGCCGTTTCCAGACAAGCAGTGCGACAACAGCAAGGGGCCCTGTATGTCGAATCACATTACATGGCGCCCTCAGGTCGCCGAACTTGGTGCCGTGGCTGATATTCCGCTCTCTTACTGGCCAGGGGCGCACTCGTCACATCACCCTCCCACTCTGTCGGGTCCAGTCGCAGGCTTCCAAAGCCATGATGACCTCTAGGGACCACCATAATTGCCTCTCGGAAATAATGTCAAGGCCACGATTGCCTGGGCTATCCGGACCTCGGTTTACTTGGACCATTGATACGCTTCAACTCCACCGGAACAAGTCTTGTACCCACGCCATTGCTTAATCTCCCCGACATAGCCAACAGCTTCATACCCTTGCAGCCCTCGTTTTCGGCCCCGAAGGTGTGGGGTTAATCCCTACCTGGACAGTACTTCATTGCGCCCACCAACTTCGCGTCCCCTGTTTTGTAGGAGCATAAACAGCCGAGCCATCGTGTGCTGACAGGGGTGCCGCTAGGTATCGGCTAATGGTCCACATGTTTGAATATGCTGGACGGACAGAATCAATCCGCTTGCCCAATCGTCTGATCCGGATCCTGGACAACTCTAGTGAGAAGACATCCCCGCCAAACCAGAAACCAGGGCTGTGGCTTGAGCAGCAGAAGTGACTTGGGAGTGGCAGGCGCATCATAGTGACGCTGTGAAAGTGTACGAACTGGAGGGGCCGGCTCACGGGATCGCGGGCAGATGCTCCCAATGGACGTCTAGAAGCAGGGCGGGGGCAGAAGGAGGCGTGTTGCGTTAAAGCGACATTCCACGGATCTACTTCCCCACGCAAGTCGGACGTCGCGCCCCTCCAAGCGGCCTGCAGCAAGCTGCGACCGCATCAAGCCAAGTTTCCCATTTGGGTTGAAAGGCGGTATACCGGTCGTGACGCGAGCGGCCGAGTGGGTTGCGCTGTCTTCGGAGCTTGCGTGCGTCCCCCGCCTGCAGCACGCCCTTTGCTCCGGGGGGATACTTCATCACCAGCGTCACTTTTACCCCTCAACCACCGGTGTGGAAAGATTGCGTACTGAGACGTCAGACATGGTACGCTAGGCTTCCCTGGTCTGGACAATCAGGTTCTTCGCCGCGTCCTCCCTATTTGGGGGTGGCAGGGCTTGCATGACTCTGTACTGTGCTTCCTCATGGCGCGAAACCAGGTATCCCTTCTCACACTTCTTGGCTATACTCGACCAGCAATGGGTCGTCTGTTCTAGATATGTTGGCGTGGGAAGACGGGCCATCCGTTATGGGCCTGGGATTTACAGTCGATGAGCCTGGCGGGCCATCGATGGTGTCCTAAGAGCATTCGGGCTGGCGTCACAACCACCCCTGTCCCTCGAGCAGGCCTACATCCACCCCTTGTGCTGGGCGCTTGAGTCTACCTTTCATTCAATTCAGAAGGAACAGCACACCAGAAGGCGGGCCACACATCCTGTCCAAACCCACCCCCGTTCGGCACCGTCACCAAGGCCGCTTCTCCACGGCCACATTTCTCTTGGGGGGTTTCATTGCACTCTCGATCGCCAACTGCATGACTCGGCCAAGGTTATGAGAGGGCTTCTCCCGCTAGATAACTGTGCATGACTAACTGGACCTAACCGGGTTGGAAGTTGGTCGCTCTTGTTCCGGTTGGAGAAGGTCTCAGAAAAGAGGAAAATGTGGAGACATGATACACCATGGCTCAAGGCAAGAGACAGGCAATTGAGAGAGCGTGGACGGAATGAAGGTTTCTGGCGCGCAGGTTTCCGCAAAAGGTTGAGCCGAACGCCAAGGACCGGCCCCCATGGGAGCCTGGTGTCCAGATTGAGCTTGACGTCAAGGAGCAGGCCTCATTCTCGGAGCTGTACCGGCTACTTAGGGCGAACGGAACGAGGAAGAGGCATTCATTCTTTCCCGGATCATCCTTGGAGCCTTTGATCCGGATAGATGGTGGATTTGCATTGCTCCGTCGCTACACCCTCGAGAGGCACACCCCCCCGCCATCAGCGTCCAACCCCACATTCCGAGGATGTTGCTTCTGCAAATGCGCCTTGCATCTTTACAACATCCCGGCAGTGGCGTTATTGCGACTAGCCGGATGCGATCAGAAGACCTCGTCCCTGCGGCACATGGGGCTCTGGAAGCCGACCAACTGGCCGTGGGGGTGTGGCGGATGTGCCGCGAGAGGAGTCGGCAGGTCACCACACCCGCGCCCGCGCCTTGTGGCCGAATCGGAGGCCGCATCTTCGACCAACCATTCCGGGGCCAAGGGAGAAGGGACGAACTAGGCAGGGGGGCCAACAACCAACCGCAGCTATCACCAAGGCTCTCACAGACCGCACCCGCATTCGTGGCCCGAACCTGCATATCGGAAAGGGCCGTTTTTATTACCTCCACCCCAGGCGGCCAGGACCCGTGCCCGTCGTCCACCAGGCAGGCAACGGAAGAGGGGGAAAGGTGGAAATACTACTTTTCGTTGAGAGGGCCCGTGGAAGTGCAAACGACGTTCCGGAGCATGAGGCGGGAATTTACCTAAGTCGGTTCGGTCGCTACATTTAACCTATCAACGCCGTATCTTGTGCGCAGGAGCCACTCCATCGGGATGTACAAACATATATAAGATCACGAACTTCCTCCGGCTTTGGCGAGAATTACTTGCTTGGTATCCTCACTCTCAACTCCCACTTCTCAATTTCACCATACTTTTTTCATCGATTTGCCCAAGATTCACCCGGCCTGCAAGCTGTCCCAGCTGTCTTGGACACGTTCGCTCCCCGCCGCCTACACAAGCGCAACATTGTCTGTGCTGCCATCCGGATCGCCAGGACTACGAATTCCAGCCACCACGACGCTTATTCTCCTACCTTTCCGCATATCACCCTGCCCGGACCGCTTCGTCCCTGCAGCACCCCAGCTCCTCATTCCTCCATAGCGGCTGAGCTTGCAAGAACGCGCCAGCTACACTGCATCCGCTTCCTCTTACACCCACGCGACACGCATCACCCGCCCACCATGTGTGTCATCTGCGAGACAATATACGTCTGCGGCGACAAGGACAGCCAGACGGTCCAGTGCAACGACACGAAATCGCCCACGCACGAGACCCGGATCCTCACCACGAACAACCCGGACGTCTGCAACCGGCCCAACTGCAGAAACCCCCATGCCATACCTGCGTAGGTCAGTTCGCGATCCCTGTTTCTGTCGCAGGACCCGCAAAATCCGGCTGACCTGGGCGCGGGTGATGGTTTGCGGGCCAACAGAGAGTACGTGGCAGGCGCCCGGGACACGAATAATTCAAATTCGACATTATAGAGGGCTGGGCTCCCCGAGCCCGGCAACGACAACAAGAGGCCTTTGGGCCCTGGGGCGATCCCATATGGAGCCGGACGCGGGGGGCCGAGGCAGCCCCGGCTGCTTTCCTTGAGCCCCGCCCGTTTTCCCTGCGTCGTTTTGATATTACACTCCTTTTACCCTTTCTTCTTCTCTTTGGCTTGGACTGGGGATTTTTTATTATTGTTCTTATCCCTGCCTTTTTATTCTTCTTGACATGTCCCTGTCGCTTCCGACTCTTCTCGTGTCGACAGGTTTCTGTTTTGGGGTTGGTTCCGCGGCAACAGCCGTGGGACCTGGACGGGAGGATTTCCTTTTTTCCTCTTTTTCACTTCTTGGGGGAGGGCCACTGGTACTCGTGGATGACATCCCCTTGGGCGAATTGTGTGTTTACGGGCGGTTTCAAGGCGCGATGGGCGGACTTTGCCCTCCCATCCTCTTGTTTCTCGTTCAGCAACACCTTTAGAACCTTTTTTTGCAATGTCTTTCTTTTTTTGGATATTTCTATTTTTTCCCCCACGATATCTCCTTCACTTCAACTCGCCTATTTATTCTTCTTACAATCCCTCATCACCACTTTTTTCTTGGATGGGCTTTTAGAATTTTGACTACATCCACGAATTTTTGAATAACACACACCTCGACCTCTACATTCCCCAAACAAGCGCAGTGAAAGAAAAAAAAAAAAAAAAAAAAAAAAAAAAAAAAAAAAA
>JAGFNX010000122.1:0-30588 GCA_017657125.1 Scopulariopsis brevicaulis
GGGGGGGTGGGGGKGGGGGGGGGGGGGGGGGGGGGTGTAGATGGTCATTTTTTTTTTTTTTTGGCTGGCGTTTAGAGGGTGCTCTTGGGCGGGAGCTTGGGGTTGTTTACTTTGTCTTTTTTGGCGCATAGCGTTAGGTTTTTCGTGATATCCGGTGGTACGGTTAGAGACAGGGAGCGGACTGGGAGCATGACGGTTAGGGAGGAGGTCAGGGTGGGGGGTAATTGGTGGTGGGGATGCGTCCCGGGAATATGCCGACGTGAGTATATAATCTAATCAATCAACTAGATACCAATGCCCGACTGTGACCGTAGCTAGATAGCTGTGTGGTTTTGTCTTGGTGCTGTCTCAGTGGGGTGTGCGGTGGTGGGTTCTGTGGCGTTTGACGCTCGGGTGACAGCGCTAATTCAAGCTCACCGATGAGCCCCGAAAATCGCGTGAACGTCGACTTCATCTCACCTCCAGCGCAACCCTGTCAACACATCACTCACAAGTCGCCAACTTCATCCCCCCTCCCACCCCCTCTACCTTCCCGCCGTTTTACCTTATCCATCTATAGTGCCGGCCATCCGACTTTGAACCAGCAATGCGGCCCCCCTAAACCAACACCGTTCCCTAATTTCCTGACCTCCATCCATCACCGCCTCTAAGCCATATCCCTGACTTCTAACTCACGACTCATCGGCCCAAAATGTCGCAGCCACCCTCTGCATTCACGGCCCGCCACCTCTCCCAGATGGCCTCATACATCCCCACCACGCCCCTCCGCGTCGTGGCCCACATCGACCTCGACGCCTTCTACGCGCAGTGCGAGATGGTGAGGCTGGGCGTCGCGGAGGACGTCCCGCTTGCGGTGCAGCAGTGGTGAGCCCCCTCCTCCTCTGCCCCGCCCTCCCGTGTTCTCTTCCCCGTGGTTGGAGTTGTATTCACCTACGAGGGGCTTCTCTTCTTGGCCGAACAACGGCGTCAGCTCCTATAAATCCACGACCACTTCGACGATACATATGGCACTATTCCATTCTACGTAGACATATCCAACCTTCACAGCGAGACTAACACCACCCCAGGCAAGGCCTCATCGCAATAAACTACCCCGCCCGTAACCGCGGCATAACCCGCCACGCAACCATAACCGACGCCCTGAAGCTCTGCCCCGCCCTCGTGGCCCAGCACGTCGCCACCTGGCGCGAGGGCTCCCCGACCTGGGCCTACCGCCCGGACGCGGCCGCCAACGTCGCGACCGACAAGGTCTCGCTGGACCCCTACCGCCTCGAGTCGCGGCGCATCCTCTCCCTCGTTCGGGAGTCCCTCCCCGCGGCGCAGCGCGTTGAGAAGGCTAGTATCGACGAGGTGTTCCTTGACCTCTCGGCGCAGGTGTACGGGGTCCTCCTTTCGCGCTACCCGGAGCTGTCTTCGCCCGGGGACCCCTCCGAGAGACTCCCCGCCCCGAGCGTCTCGGCGCTGGACTGGGCAGCAGACCATCTGATCCCCCTAAGCGACGACGAAGAAGCGCGGGACCCAGACTGGGACGACATCGCGCTCTCCATCGGCGCCGAGATCGTCCGGGACACCCGCGCCGCGATACGCTCGCGCCTGGGCTACACCTGCTCGGCCGGCGTCGCTCACAACAAGCTTCTGAGCAAGCTCGGCTCCGGCCACAACAAGCCCAACCAGCAGACCGTCATCCGGCGGCGCGCCGTCGCTCCGTTCCTCGCGCCGCAAAAGTTCACAAAGATCCGGAACCTCGGCGGCAAGCTAGGCGAGCAGGTGGCGGCCGAGTTCGGCACCGACGAGGTGAGCGGGCTGCTGGGAGTGCCGCTGCAGCAGATGACGTCGCGACTGGGGCCCGAGACTGGGACGTGGGTGCACAACGCCGTCAGGGGCATCGATAACTCCGAGGTCAACCCGCGGACAAAGATCAAGTCCATGCTCTCGGCCAAGGCCTTCCGGCCCGCCATCAATTCCGTGGAGCAGGCCGAGCGGTGGATCTATATCTTTGCCGCGGATATCCACGCGAGGTTAGCCGAGGAGGGCGTGCTCGAGAACCGGAGGCGGCCAAAGACGGTGAACCTGAGCCTGAAGCATGCGAACCAGACGCGCTCACGTCAGACGCCCATCGGCCCCGGCAGACAGCTAGACCAGTCGTATCTCATGGAGCTCGGCAAGACTCTCCTTAGCCAGTTCTTGGCCGAGGGGGAGGCCTGGCCCTGCAACCACCTCAGCATGGCCGTGAGTGGGTTCGAGGATGGTGTGACGGGTAACATGGGCATCGGCACCTTTCTGGTCCGGGGAAGTGAGGCCCAGGCTCTCCGGCACAACCCCCCTCGCGAGGATCCGCATACCCTCGGCTCGGTTGCGCAGCATGTAAGCGGCGGCTCAAGCAGGGAGGGCTCGGAACGGAAGCGTCGTCACTCTGGGGGAGGTGGGGACATCGAGAGGTTCTTTACAAAACCAAGGCACGCTTCGATAGTGACGGGCCATCAGCCCCACGATCCTGATGAATCGAACAATCAGAACGCCACTTCGATGCATGACTACCCCGGGGATGATGCAAACCCAGAAAACACCTCAAGAGGCTCATCCAACCCAACAGGCGGATTCCCGTTTTCGGAAACAAGCCCCGGTCTCGAGGGCCTCGTCGGGAGCCCGCTCCCGGGGACTGCAGAAGAGAAGCAGCCGGGAACGAAGCATGGCTGCCCAAACCATTTCGGCCAGACCACAGACCGCCGCGAGAACCTGCCGCCCCTCCACGCATGCGGCAGGTGCAACCAATCCTTTGCGGACCCCGAGGCGCTGCAGAGCCACAATGACTGGCACATGGCCATGAAGCTCCAGGAGCGGGAGGAGGGCGTCGAGGAACGTGTCAGGTCGGCATTTGCCAACCGCAGCGACGCCGGTGTTCCTCGCAAGCGTGGCAGCAGGGGCGGCCGGGGTAGCGGACGGGGAGCATCCCAGTCATCATCGGTGCTGTCATCATCCTCTCGCCAAGCAGGCGGCCGTGGAAAGACCGAGCTGGAGCCGGGTCAGCGACGGCTCCAGTTTGGGTGAGGAGGAAGCATCGGTGGTTGGCGAGAGGTGATGTTACGATCTAGCCGCCGCACCTTGCGTCCATTTCTGTGGACTGTGGGAGCAGGTTAGGCGGACATAGAGGGCAATCGACGGCAATAATGGGAAAAGGCATCTTGTTCGGGCAGAATCAGAAAGGCGTCCGGCATAACGATGGTCCTCGCCTCCCTCCGTTCGGACTTGTCGCGACGATAGATTGTTGAGCCCCAAGAACGTGTCACATATTCTGACAACCCCACCCCGATAACCAGCCACCGCACTCGATAGTTCCACCTACCGGCGATCCGAGATTCGCGCCATATCATTCCGGTCTACCTGGGGGTGCGCATTCGTGTGCGTGAGAGGCTCACCCCGTTTTCGTTGGTTCATGGAAGATGAGGTTGTCGAAGCTTGGATGTAATCAAACCCGAGCGGCCCCACCGCCATTTCCGGCAACGAAGCAGCTGAAAACGCGCGGCACTTGCCATACATGGCCGGGACCGGGTTGAATGGCCAAGTGGACGCCGGAAGGGATCTCGGAGCGCCATATCCAGGACTCCCTGCATCCGGCTTCCGTATTGCTGCAGAAGGTGGATGTCCGGCGCCGCAACGTTCCAGGTGAGGGCCAGCAGACGGGTCGGTTCCCTTGGCCTCCCTTACTACGACACCCTGTTTTCTTCTTTGACAGCGATCTGCTGCCATCGCTGCGGTGTGTTAGTCTGCGGTAAGTGGGCCGTCTCGTAAGGAGTGGCTTGCTGATTGAACTCCTACCGGGTTGTATGGACACAGGGATGACATCGGCCGTGTAAAGAAGCCTTCGAGGGACCGGCCTGAGAATGCCCGCGGTACTTGTTGAGGCCAAGGCGAATGAACGGGCGTGACAGCAAGAGCCATATCGAAGCTTGCCACGGACTGGTGTCCCTAGCCTTGCAAAGTGCCATGCCAAGAGAGTCACGTCACGAAATCCCGCAATACATTTCCTCTTGAGAGGTCTAGGTCAACACCCCGTTGGCAATGGTTGGCGCGAAGCTGACAACTTCGTGTGCTTGTGTGGTCGTTGGGCACACGGGACTCGGCACATGACCTCTCGTCGAGGGCCTAACCCAAGATTCCGACGGCGCCCTTGAATAGTAATCCCGTATCATTTCGGCAGGGTCATTGCTCATTCGGGCAGCCGAAATTCCATGAGTGATGGGTACAAGCTCGGTCCGGGCATGTTAAACCTTCAAACTTGAGTGGCAGCTGATCGTATGTCCTTATTGAGTTGCGCGGCGTAATATGACATGGCACAAAGCGCGGTAAAGCCGTTGTCTGCACACCCTCTGTCGAAGTGGACGAAGACCTGGTCATGCTTCCTGTCATGCCCCCAAAGTCGGCATTCTCAAGGCGGCGTCGGCGCTGATTGGTTGCCAGGAGCAGTTGGGCACCCATGCTGCCCCTCTGTGGATGTGTTGGGCATCGATTGGCGCGATTCACAGAACCACCGTCTGGAAGAGACGCCATCCCTGACATGTCTGTCTCTGCGAGGCATTGATACCTGATGATGACGGTGGCGAATAACGGACTCGTAATTCGTCCAAGACGGGCCTGGCATTGCGATGGAACGGGGGTTCACTCGTTGCTTTGCCGTTCGCTGGTGCGCAGACCCCGCTTCCTGGATCCATTGCCAGAACGGGAACCCTTTCCATCTCTCCACCAGGCAGGAGACACGTCTCCGTCGTTGTTTGGTGAATCGCCTGCAGCGATGTGCTTGAGTGGATCGCATCGTCTGCTGCCTGTCGGTCTCATGAGTGGCTTTTCGCTTCGGTCGTTTCTGTTTTTTTTATTAAACCTGTACTTAGTAGCGGTCTCCGCCAGGGATGAAGCTTTGTTGTTCAAGGGATGAAATTCGACGAAACATTCGAAACTGGAATTGGAAGACCGAGAATGTAGTGTTTTAAAGAGACGAAAGGCCAGAGGAGTCGGGAAGGTTTGCGCTCTGCATTGCTAGACTTGAACGTAGTGCACACGGCGTTTTGTGTTGCGCCTTCCAACGACCTCGTTCGTTCTTTCCTTATGAGACATCAGTCTCGGTTGAATACGTCGAAAGCGCCGTCGTCACCCGCCCATAGCAGGGAAGCACCTTCCAAAGATCCGATCGGAGAAGGAAGGCACCAGCGACCGGAATCAGCACATCCTGATGTACATTACCAGCGACTCTGGAGACACCGTTATCGATGTAATTATTCTTGTGTGCCTTCGGAAGCCCACACCACATGTCGCTCAGCTCGACGCACTGAGCTCTCCCGTCCTGACCTGACAGAAAGATTGGTCAGGTTTCAGCACGAAACAAGCATTCGCGTCTTCCAAAGCCAGGGCGGAAAACGCTGTTTTTTCAGCGTCTTTTTCTCCCCAGCAGCCGATCCTTCACTGGGGCGGATCGAGGTATCACCCACCCAGCAAAGTGCACTGGTCACCATCGGACGAGACGCACCCACTTAGTCCGGTTTAGGGCGCCCGCCTGAACGTTTCGCGATACCCCAGCCCGACTTCTTTTGGGTTCCCATCTTGGTACCTGAACATCCCCAGCGCTTTGTTGCCAGGCTCCTGACCGCAATAAGTAACGGCTTTCTCCACGTCCTTCCACCAGAGAGGGTTGATCTCGGACCGGGAGCTCCGCCCAAGATCCGTCTCCATCTGAAAGAACAGTTTCGCTAGCCCAGGGCTTCATATCGGAGTAGCGTCCGGTCCAAGTCCGAATCTCCCAACTTGCATATTTTAGCTGCATCGACCCCCTTCTGCGACCGACGGTCGTTTGCTTGTACCCTTTCAACCGTGGGACCTGTCATCGTCTTCGGCCACCCTCCATCACGTCTCGGACGTCCCAAGCATCAGCCACTCAAGGCAGCCCGTGTCGAATATTCTCGTCTTGCATCGGCGAATCGACGCTCCTGTCAACCATTCGCCTCTGGGACGACGCCATAGCCGCGAGCAAAATCGCCACACACGCCCTCATCTACCGCTGCCTCTCGCTGCTGTTGCCCTCGTTCTCCGTTCTTCGTCACTCCAAGGACTCATCTGCCGTTCGGTCCTCTGCCTGAACTTTCTCGCTTGTTATTGGCTTAGCCCGCCCAGCCAGAACCCGACCGTACACAAGAGGATAGGGACGGGTACAAGCCCGTACGAAAGAGCCAGTCACATCCCGTGTACATTATTGCCTTGCCTTACGTCGGCTCCTCCGACCCTGCCTGGTGTTGTCGAGGCGAAGCGCAGCCTGGAAGCAGCACTCTCGCCTCCACCGTACCGTTGCCCGTTACCCAACCACGGCTCGCAGCCCCAGTCACTTGGCCCAACCCTGGTCCGACCCCACCACGCCCGTTCAAATCCACCAACCCCCCGCCGATTCTCCATTTTCTTCTCCCCCATCCGCTGTTGTCCTCAAAACCTCCTTACCCCCCCAAGCGCTGGTGGCCGACAACTTTCCCCCTTCACCCCCTTCCTCTCGGACACTCTTCATCTCTCCGTCTCTCTTCCTCTCTCTCTCAAACTCCTTCACAATGGCACGACGACCCCCGGCCGCGACACACCCTCCGCCCATGGCTGCTCCTGCCCAAGCGACGAACGCTCGACAGAACGAGTACTTCATCCCACGGGATGGCATCGACCGTGAAGTCATCACGTCCGATATCTGCCGGTATCTTGGGAATGATGCCCTGGTCCGGCCCGGCACCTACGAGGTAATTCAACGCCCTACTGTCTTTTCACTTGAAGCGTCGCCTTCCTGTCTGCCCTTCAAGGGATCGTGCCGCCCACCACCTTCTCGTTATCGCGGTCATTTTTGCGCCAGGTCAACTAAAAATCCTGATTAGGCCCCTGAATCGGGACACTCGATAAGCGGCTATTACATTACGGCGTATCGGAACTTGACAACAGTGAGCCTTCCTCACCATAGCCGGCTCTACCTAGCTCGGCTGCGACGATCTTTGGCGCTTCATATTAACCCCTTCGTCTCCCTAGGCGATGATCGATGACCTCAAAGCCGATTCCGCGCGGTGGGAACAGGAGAGGCGGGCGAAGTCGTCCCGAAATGCCTCCGGAGGTATCAACGTTCCGAGAGACTCGTTGAATAACCCTTACTCGAGACAATCTAACTCACCAACAGTCCAATATCACCATTCCGATACATACGCCAGGCGGCAGCAGGGCGGACCATCGGAGCACAATGCGTACGGTAATGCCCGTGACTATGACACATCACAACGTTCGCCGCATCCCGCTTCGGATGGCCCTGGATATCCTGGCTACGCGGCCCCGCCTCCTGGAGGGCAGTACATGCAGCAGCCACCCCAAGGTGGCTATCCCAGTGGAAACCCTGGTGCCTTCCCTCCCTCCGCCGGGTATCCTGGCGCGTCGAAGCCCTTCCCCCAGCAGGATCCCGGCTATCCCGCTAGCGGCCAGCAGGCCATGTCGTACCAACAGGGCCAGGATACCTGGGTACACGGGGCTGCGCGACCCATGGCCTCATCATACAGGGAACCTTCCCAGTTCCCCCCCGGTGGTATGGGATCTAGAGATCACATGATGACAACTCCTCCGTCACAAGGGAGCTATCCTCCACCTCAACATCCCCAGGCGGCCTATGCCCCTACTGGAGATTATTACAACGCGCAGCCTGGCGCCGGATTCCAGACCATGCCGCAGGATCCCCATTATGGCCGTGGAGGACAATACCAGGAGCGGACGACTTCACCCCCGAGTTCTAAGCCGTCTGATCGGTTTGCAACAACTGCCCCGGCTCAGCCGCCCCCAGCGGATGCCTATGGATCAATGCAAGGACAGCAACCCACTGGAACCGCCGCCCCACGTCGTCAGGAACCCCCCAAGCACCCCGCTTATAAGTCCAGCGGTGGCCACCGATAGTCCAGGAGCGTTCGCTTGCCATGATTTCATCTCTCTTCCAAGGAACTCTCACTGTTTGACGACATCGCGCGTCTTCATACTACTATCTTGCTCGTCATAACGGGCTTTAATGAGCGTGAGTAGTACCAGCCTTGGGACCTCCGAGGAGCCGCTCTTGCATGTGCGCCGGCCAGCCAATGCCATGGAGTTTGATCAGGACCATCTTCTGCCACAATCAGGAGTCGCCCACAGCCACCGCTCGGACCCCCCTTTATGGACGATGTGTTCTCTTCCCGGTTCCCAGGACACCCACGGCCAAGGAGTTGGAGATGCAAGTTTGCTCTCTTGCCCCAAGGGGCATTCGTGTGACCCATCCAGGATATCCAGGCTTTTATACTTTCTTCCTCGGAGCTGTCGACTTTCCAGACCTTTGGCTGCATAGCGCGTTCGGGCCCACCCGAATGAAGCGTGTTGTCACTTTCATTTCATTTCTTATTTGCCGCCCAACACTCGCGGAGTCTAGGCCACATTTATCATCAGGATTTTTTGTCTGTTTTGCCTCCTTGGCCTGGATTGAAAGTGGCGGGCGGTAGCATTGGGCATCGGTCGGCAGGCCGCCAGCTTATAACTTGGAGTTGTGAATATTTCTTTTCGATTGGTCGAGGTGGACTGGCGTTGGTGGTCGAGGAGTGTGGGAAACAACAAATCGTTTTATGAGTTTCTGAGAATTTCGTTGTGGGATGGCGCCGGGTCGTTTTCGAGTTTTCCAACCACCTTGCTGTCCGGATCCGATCTATCCAGCGTGGTCATGACTCTTATTCTTACTGGGATTCCGATTTTATCATGTCTCCGGCCGGATCTGTTTTCTGCGTTTTACCCTGTTTTTTATGGGAACCTACCTCTGTCACATCTTTTTGCCGGTTTTGTCATGTCTGGAGCTACGAGTTTACAAGGGAGGGCGGATTATATACTTGCATTTACGGGTTGTCTTTCTTTCTGCCGATATTCTGTCTCGCCCATGGAAGACGTCGAAACCTCCGGACAGCAGGGTGAGTGAAAAGCGAAGATGTATATATGACGAGCGGCAGCGAATGGTCAACGGATATCTCGATTGCGTTCACGTCCAAGGTTTCCACTGGATCTTCTTGCTCATCTCTGGACCTAATGTGTTACGGCAGCACAACTGCCTGGAGCCTTTAATGCGAGAGTTCCTGTTACTACGGCACTCTAGTATAATCAGCCCATGGAATACAGACTGCCCCGTGGACCTTTGGATTCTTTGAGCGACATCCCCTGACTTCTCATCTCGGTGTGTTTTACGGGTCTTTGGTCTCTTCTCGATGCCAATGTTCGCCGACACGGACCCTCCCGGCCTTTGTCGCCCCTGCTTCTCGATCTCAACCTTTCAATTGTTCAGAGGTTGAAGCGTAGGACTGCTGCCCATCGGCTGACAGCCCTGGTACTTCACCTGAACAGGCCAAGCAATCACCGCAAAAATGCTTGGGGACCCTGCAATTCGACACTGTAACCTGGGCTAGTATGCTGTACGCTTTCCATGGCACCTCGACGTCTTACAGGATGCGCCTACGACTCGATTAAGTATTCAAACAGAGGCCTTTTACTTTCCCGGAACATTCCCAAGCCCTCCTGGTATCCGGACCTGTTGGAAGGGTCGATTGCCTGGTTCAACTTGTCCAAGTTCATACGTATGGTTACACAGCACGAAGTTCAGTTCCAATCCGCCGCTGGCTTTCCCGATGTTGGTCCTTTCTTCGCTCGCCTACCCTCGGGGCATCCACTGGTCCTGGGTGATGCTCTCTCCGCCACTGGTATCTACAACAGTCCTTGGAACATTCGGGAAGTCATTTTATACATAGTCGGTATTGGAATGTGTTTTCATCCCTTCTGGAGGTAAGCATGTGCTGGGCATGCTTGTGTGAGCATGTTCGTAGCCACGGTTTTCATGGGGTGCTGGGGCGCTGAGGTGGCGGGAATAAAATATTTGAGGTACGGGGAGAGAGAGTACAATGCGATGCAATGTCAGGGTCCGTTGCGAATTGATCTTGTATCTTGTTGTACGTTGAGGGAACGACGGTTCCGTTGCGGCTTGGTTCTTCATATGAAACTGGGCGACGGAAATTTATGTATTGGCCATTGTCTAGGAGGTACTTTTTAGATCTAAGACATTACAACTGTTCTGGAATCTGATATGTGCCGGTTTGATCTGGGACGGTGGGATGTAACCATAGATCATGTCGCTTCCCGTGGAGGCGAGAGCCGAGGTGGTATCGTTTGAGCCGCACAAGCCACGCCATGAAGAAGACCATGCATTCAGTTCGAGGGACAACATGAATGGGTTTGCCCTTCTGCTCATCGGCAGTCTCCTACCCGAGTGGTCCGGAGAGTAAACGTTGATTACTTCCCGCGACTTAGCCGATGCACGCAGTCGAACACTGCAGTCGTGCTTGTCTGACAGCCGGACCCACGTGGGATGAGATGGTGGCTTGCCTATCGTGGGTTTCTTGCTTGTATGGCCTCTTTTGCAGATGTGTCATCGAGAGGAACGCATGAAACCTTTTGAATTAATTACGACAAAGGAATTCAGGGCCCCTTTTCACCACTTCGGGATCCCTCGTACAACTAACTATATATGCTCATTTGGGTTAGGAGAGGCTAGGAAGCAGAGTGGGCGTCATGGCGTCAAGGTACCCCGCGATGTTATGTTCGATTTTGCTTTGTTATGCTCTGCCCCTCCAAATCACGGCGCAAGTACTTTAGCACCAAGTACCGAGACCCAAATTACCGACCTAGATTACCAGCCACGGCATTGGCGGCCGAGCGCGTCCTTCGTGAGCTGGTGGACCATCAACACTGTGTTGCAAGGCCCTGTGCTTGGTGGACGTTGCTGACCAAGTCACTCTAGAGGGCCACCGGCACACCGTGTGAGCTTATGTTACAGTCTTGTATTTTTTTTAGCATTATTTACACGGAGCCCACCACACAGGGGAGTTGGCTCGGCAGCCCTATTCCCCTCTCCCCTCCCATGTTCCTTTCCCTGGCAGAAAAATCCACAGCACTATCCCGACGTCCACGCCTGACCGCCTTTGTCCCTCAATAATTATCCATCGCGGATCTTGTTGTCATACGGTCCCCTCCGGCGAACATCATCTAGGGTCTTTTTTTTGAGACAGAGCCAGAGATTTGAGGGCAGACCGACGCTCCGCCGCCTCCTTCCGACAACAGACCCTTCGAGGGAGCGCCGTTACCTACGCCCATCTCCAGCCTCCTGCCCCTCCGCCTAGACGTTCTCTCCCCCTAATGCCCCGCGATTGATTGCATCGTGTCCGCACGACCGCAGCCCCAGTTCCAACAAACGTCATCGTCTCGAGTCCCCCCCGACCGACCTCCAGCCGACTATAGCCGCCAAGATGGATGTCGCTCACGTGCGGGCGTTGCTCCTCGCTACCCTCGATGCCAATGCCGACACCCGGAGGCAGGCCGAGCTGCAGCTCAAGCAGGTATGGAGTTGAATCCCCGGCTGGGTTGGGCACGATAAGGATGGGGGCTTCCGCCCCGGGCCGCGACGCATGACTACTACTGGATCCTCGCGGCCGTGGCTTTACAAACTCGCTTGGACGCTGTTACGTCACCCCGGGGTCGCGCGTCCCGTGCGGCTTTACGTGATGTTCACGATGCTATCATCCAGACCGGCGATATATGACATGTTGGAACGAGTCGGGCGTGCTAACAGGATGTCCCTACGTAGATTGAGGACAGCCCCGGTATTATGGATGCCCTCATGGCCATCATGCAGTCTGAGCAGGAGCACAACATCCGCTTAGCCAGTACGTCGGCTCCCCCACCAGCGTCGTCTCGTAGGCACCGAAAGAACTGAACGCTCACATCATCGCAGCTGCCATCTACATCAAGAACCGCGTGAACCGCTCGTGGTCCCGCACCGAGCACTACGCCACCGAGAAGCTCCTATCCGAAGAGGAGAAGGGGCGGTTCCGGGACCGCCTACTCCCCGTCCTCGCCGCGTCCCATGGCCTGGTCCGGCAGCAGCTCGTGCCCGTGCTCCAGCGGATCCTCCAGTTCGACTTCCCCGACAAGTGGCCTACCTTCATAGACTTCACTATGCAGCTGCTGAACACGAACGATCCGAACTCGGTGCTCGCGGGTCTACAATGTCTGCTCGCCATCTGCCGCGCCTACCGGTACCGCTCCGGCGATACTCACAACCGCAACCACTTTGACGAGATTGTGAAGCTCAGCTTCCCGCGTCTGCTTGCTATCTGCAACGAGCTCGTCAACCAGGAGAGCGAGGAGGCCGGCGAGATGCTCCACCTCGCACTCAAGGCGTATAAGCACGCGACTTGGGTACGGCGATCCCACTGTTTTCACCGGAAGGAAGGCCCATGCAAACGGGAACAACAGAGACTAACCTGAGTAATTATAGCTCGAGCTTCCTCCCTGCCTTCGCGAGCGGGAGAACAACATCGCCTGGTGTACCGTCTTCCTCAACACCGTCGGCAAGGCCCCTCCCGCCATCGCTATGGCCGAAGAGGACGTATACGAACGCGAGAAGCACCACTGGTGGAAGACGAAGAAATGGGCGTACTTTAACCTCAACCGTCTCTTCATCAGGTATGCGCCGTCTGGGTCCGAGTCTGCGGCGTGGGTGCATTTGCTAACGCAGACACAGGCACGGCAACCCGTCCACGTTCCCCAAGACGGTTGATCCGGACGTCTTCCGATTCGCCGAGGACTTTATCACGAATATCGCACCCGAAATCCTCCAGAAGTACTTGCAGGAAATCGAGAAGTGGGTGACCAAGACGACGTGGATGAGCCGGCCCTGCCTCTCGTATACCCTCGTGTTCCTCGACGAGTGTGTCCGGCCTAAGGAGATGTGGCCGTACCTGAAGCCTCACCTCAACACGCTCACTACCCACCTCGTGTTCCCTGTCATCTGCCTGTCTGAGGAAGACCTGGAGAAGTTTGCGGAGGAGCCTGAGGAGTACCTGCACCGGAAGCTCAACTACTTCGAGGAGGCGTCGGCCCCCGATATCGCCGCTACGAACTTCCTTGTCGGGCTGACGAAGGCGCGGAGGAAGGAGACCTTCGAGATCCTCAAGTTCATCAACGCTGTCGTGACAGAGTATGAGCAAGCCCCCGAGGACAAGAAGAACCACGTCGGCAAGGAGGGAGCGCTGCGCATGATAGGAACGCTGGCGCCCGTCATCCTCGGAAAAAAGAGCCCGATCGCGGACCAGGTCGAATACTTCCTCGTGCGATACGTTTTCCCCGAGTTCACCAGCTCCCAGGGCTTCCTCCGGGCGAGGGCGTGTGACGTCATCGAGAAGTTCGAGCAGCTCAACTTCCAGGACCAGAACAACCTCGTGACCATTTACCGGCACATCCTGGACTGCATGGCGGACCCGGCGCTCCCCGTGCGGATAACGGCCGCGCTCGCGCTGCAGCCCCTGATCAGGCACGACATCATCCGGGCGAGCATGCAGCAGAGCATCCCGACCATCATGCAGCAACTCCTGAAGCTGGCCAACGAGGCCGATATCGACGCCCTCGCCAACGTGATGGAGGACTTTGTGGAGGTGTTCGCGACCGAGCTCACGCCGTTCGCCGTGGCGCTTAGCGAGCAGCTGCGGGATACGTACTGCAGAATAGTCCGGGAGCTCGTCGAGAAGAACGACCAGCTGGGCGACGAGAACGAGTACGGGGACTACCTCGACGACAAGAGCATAACGGCACTCGGTGTGCTGCAGACGATAGGCACGCTCATCCTTACGTTGGAGAGCACGCCCGACGTTCTCCTGCACATCGAGACGGTCCTGATGCCTGTGATCCAGATCACGCTGGAGAACAAGCTCTATGGTAAGTGGCGCGGATCGAAACACCCGGTCCAGTTTGCTAACGTGGCCTAGATCTTTACAACGAAGTGTTTGAGATTATCGACAGCTGCACCTTTGCGGCCAAGGCGATATCTCCCACCATGTGGAAGGCGTTTGAACTCATCCACGCGACGTTCAAGTCGGGGGCGCAGCTGTACCTCGAGGACATGCTCCCGGCGCTCGACAACTTTGTGCAGTACGGCGCGGCGGACCTGGCGCAGAAGCCCGAGTACGTCCAGGCGCTGTACTCGATGGTGGCGGACCTCTTTGTGGACGACAAGATGAGCAAGGTGGACCGGATCTGCGCGTGCAAGCTGTCCGAGGCCATGATGCTCAGCCTGCGGGGCCACATCGATCAGTGCGTGCACGGGTTCATCGAGATGGCCATGGGGGTGCTCGCGACGGAGGAGGTCAAGGGCAAATCCTACAAGATCCATCTCATGGAGATGGTGATCAGCGCGCTGCACTACAACCCCATCCTGACGCTACAGGTGCTCGAGTCCAAGGACTGGACGAACAAGTTCTTCAGCCTGTGGTTCGGTAACATGGGCTCGTTCACGCGGGTGCACGACAAGAAGCTGTGTGTTGCGGCGATATCGACGCTCCTCAGCATCCCGCCGGACAATGTCCCCGCGAGCGTGTCGACCGGGTGGCCGCGGCTGCTCCACGTATGTTGATCCGGTGTTGATCCAGGGCGTGTTGAGTTTCGGCGCTGACCATTTACAGGGCATTGCGGACTTGTTCCGGACGCTGCCTAGCGCTGTGCAGAGTAAGGCCCCCGTTGCCAGTGTATGCAAGCCGTAGGACCCCGAGCTAACGTGCGCAGACCGCGAGGAGGCCCTCAAGGACGACTACTCGTACGACCCGGCGAGCTACGACTACGGCTCGGACGACGACTGGGCGGACGAGGACGCCAACTGGGAGACGGAGGACGCGCAGCAGGCGCCGGAGCAGGGGGCGCAGGACGCCGAAGGGCAGAACGACGTGCTGGACGAGAACAGCGCGTACCTCGAGTTCCTGAACGAGGAGGTACGTATCGCGCATCCCGGGCTAAACAGGAGAATATGATTCTAACGTGGGGCAGGCACAAAAATTCCGCGGCGCGGACGAATTCGACTCGGACGACGACCTCGGCGAGGAGAGCCTCATCCTCGACTCCCCGCTGGACAAGATTGACAGCTACCAGCTCTTTGCGGCGACGATGCACAGTGAGTTTGTCCGGGGAAGTTCTTTCTCGTTGGCGGCGCTAACCTTGGACCCTTCAGAGATGCAAAGCGAGCAGCCGCAGTTCTACACGGAGCTATGCCGGCAGATCACGGCGGAGGACATGGGTGTCATCCAGGGGGCCATCACCAAGGCGGAGCAGAACGTCATGGAGCAGATGGCGATGGCGCAGCAGCAGGGGGCGAACCTCCAGCAGGGGGCGCCCAATGGGGGCGCGAGCTGAGGTCGTTTAGGAAGAGTTATATAAGTTGGGTATAGGGTAATTTGGGAGGAGTATAGCTGACGGGCAAGGTACGAGGGATGAGGGATGAAAGATGAGAGATGAAAGGTAGTCATTGGGAGGATGGGCATGAAAAAGGTGGTACAGAGTGTTTTTACTTTATAGGTCTTGTCGATTCCCGTTTTCTTTCTTGGTCTGGAGGGTGGATGGGCGGGAGGATAGGAGGGGAAGGGATGGGGAAGAGTTGGGGCTCACGCGAACTTGGTGGGTGGGGGTAGTATAGCGGAAAGAGATTAGACTTCATCCCGAGTGTTTGTATTTGTATGTTTGCTGATGGTCGAGGTTGGTGAGGGAAAGGGATGTGATTGGGACGAGGGCTGTCTAGGCGAGGCTATTTAGAAGACGTGATAGCAGGTCGCTGAGACGGGTTGAGCTGGCTGAGTAGGATCCTGGGAAGCGGGATAATGGCTAGGAAATAGAGGCGCTTCTGACGTTTCCAAGCAAAGGGGGGAGAGAGGTGTGGACAGTGTGTGCTGGTGCGGATGGCAAAGGTATTTAGGCGTGTAAGACGATGCCTTTGTTTGACAGGTGGTTGGGCTGGTGGAACAGGATGCCGGGGGGCCTACGGCCAAAACGATAGAGGTGCTTCTGTTTCCGGGCGAAAGGGGCGGGAGTGAGGATGAAGTTTGTTGGTACGTGAATGGAAGCCTATTTGTGTAAGATGATGTTCACATCTTACTCGACGAGTACTTCAGACGGCAGGTCTAGTTCCCGCCTGCCGCCAAATGCTACCCCTCCTTATCCCGGTTCTAGATCCTTACTCTTCCCCTCCAAAGGAAGGAACGAAAGAAAAAGAAAAAAAGAAGACCTCCCAGCCAGATAAAGGATCGTGGTCCTAGGGAGCAAAAGGTAAAGTTGATGATCTAGGCAGGATTCGAACCTGCAATCTCTTGATTCGTAGTCAAGCGCCTTGCCATTGGGCCACTAGACCTTTTTCTTATGATTTGATGTTTAGTCTCCCCCTGGCGGCGGAGAAGAATGCTCCTCTATCTCAGGCTCTTTTTTCTCGCGCTTTCTCGACTTTTTTAGCGCTGGTTCGTCGTGATGCGCCGGTGCAGTTTTGGTGGCATTGGGCTCCGCCTTTGTACTAGCGCCGGGAATTATCTCAAAGGGACCGTGGGTCTGGAACGGATGACTCAGCGCCCCGGAGGATGACCTTACTTTGGTGACGGTGAGCGAAGAGGCGGTGGCGAGGGATGTGGAGACCTATGACCTTTGGATTGTACAAGTCAGCGCTGGGTCCATGGGGAACGTCTGCTCTCATCCTGACGAGAAAACGGGCTCTTTCGTATAGTGGTTCTTCTCCTCCGGGTTACGTCCAGGGCTCGAAGTACTTGATCGGTCAGCCTTATATCCGGCCGGGACTTACTCGCTACTTCACGAGACGACAAGTTGAGAGCGGCTTCTCTACTCGGTACTTCCTTGCACCACACCGCCTGCTGTCACGCTACGCCTAGTGATCGACCCTTATTGCCAACACTGAACGGGTATTACGAGTGACTACTTTGGCGGCTTCCATCTTTCTTTGCTGAACTGGAGTTTGAGAGGACCTGTTTGGGCATCGACTCCCGCCATGGGACATCCGGGGACGGAAGATTCGTCTTCCAAGAGGGAGGACCAGTGTCGGTGTGACGCCAAGGAGGTCATTGGCCAGGGGGCCTCGAGCGCCGCGGCATGTCCGCGTTGCGGGAAGCCACGATACGGATCCGGAGGCCCTGAAATTCGGTACCAGGAGTCGGGGCGCCATCACGAAGGCAAGGGATCTACCACCGAGGCGCGGGACATCCCTCCCCGAAACGCCCAAGCACAGAGCCATCCCGGCCTCGCGGAGTCGATCCCCGATGACCCCCCGCCTCGAGCTCCTTCCAACTCAATCTGCATCCCGCAGCCGCGGGCCCCGGCCAACTCCGTCTCTGTCCCTCTGGGGCAGTCACGTTACAGCGCTGCGGCCATTCCAAGGAGCACCAGGGGAGATGGCGGGTCGAACGACAGAGGCGAGGACGAGGTGCCGGAGGCGCCGGAGGAGGATCCGGCGCTCACGGGGCCGTTGGGTTTGAGGGGGGATAGGGCGGGAGATGAGGTGTTTTTGAGGGGGGTTATGGAGAGGTTGGCGGGGGTGGAGAGTCGGGGGAATGGTTCTGGGTCGGATAAAGGGTAGAACTGTCAAGGAGGTCCGGGGGTCGGGAAGTAAGGAAAGGTCGGGGAGTAAGGGTTGGGTGGCTCACATGGAGGTGTTGACGGTGTTATGGTCAAAGGGGCATGGAGTACTGCATGAATGACGACTTTGGAAAAGGGGTCTCGAGTATCGGCGATGCTTGGTTTGAGGGGTTACGGAGCTATGGAGCTTATTGAATGAATAACGGTTTTGGAAAGAGGCGAAATTTGAGTGCTGCCGTGTACGGGACGACTGGAGATGATCACGTCCGTATTCGTCACAGACATCGGTATTCGCGTACCATCCGGCGCCCCGTCACGAGGTCTCCGCCTTCTCGTCCCTTTTACAGCCGCGATTATCGTCACGGGTTCCCGTTCTAACTGGGATTTCTCCTGCCTCACCTTGAAGTAGCATGTCGGCGCGATGTTGGTAGACCGGGGTTGCGGGATGGAGAGAACTAGCCCCTGTGCTCCTACGCCATGTTGCGCAGATGGTGAGCCGATGGGCCCGGGACACTACGCCGTTGATCCTCAGTCCTTCTAGCGCGTGGAGATGAGGAAAGGCGACGGTATCAGGAAAGGCGATGATATCTTCAAGGGTCATAGGGACCAGCGCCTGAAACCCGAGGACAAGACGAACCCGAGGACAAGACGAGCCCGTGGTCGTGACGCGCAACTCCCGCGCGCCCCCCCTGTCTCCAAGCCCGCAGAAATATAATGGACCTCCGCGGGGCCAATCCTTCTCGAATATTCTAACCTAGCCTCCCCCGCGGCCCGGCATCACGATGTTAGCGCCTTAGAGATCCCGGATGTTGACGCCACGAGATGCGCCAGGAACACAGCCCCTATTCCGAAACAGCGGCGCCGGGACGCATAGGGGTTGGTGGAGGTAGAACCCGCGGAACGTGGTTTCGGGTTATCTCATGTCTTCCATAGTGCGTAATTGGGGCTGGGAGGCGGAGACGGAGCCGGGGGAGCAGCTCGGGACGGATGCCGGCTCCGAGCGCGGCGACGGTTTTCGGCGGGTCGGGGGCGTCTGGAAGACTCCCGGGCCGCCCACGTATACACGGGGTATAATACGCTATGTACGCGGGCTCAATCGCGCATGTGCTGGCAACAGACAATGGGAGGTAAAGGCGACCCTACGCGCGGGTGAGGCATTTTTAGGCGGGATGCGCCGTTGCTTCTTGTATGCAGGTCGGAGGCACGCTCACGGTGATATGCCCACCCCCGGCTTGGACACTGACGGTAGGGTATTCAAGGCAACCGAATAGCACTCGCGAACTCGGGTTTTCCCCCACAAAACTATTATTTAATTCTGTCATTTTCCGAGTCTTCCCTTCTCCAGACCTCCGGACCGGGAGAAACACGCCGCGGGCACAAAGTGCACATGCTGTTCCCCAGCGGGGTGTGCGCGAAGAAGGCCAATGCAGGCCAATATCATTCCATGCAGTGCAACCGCGGAGCTCATCCCCCCAGAATGTACCTCAGACAGCAACAGTGACCCGCAGCTGCCGGACGGGGCAAAGCGTCACGCGACGTCCCGCCCGTCCGCTGACGGGAACCAGTTGTCTTCTGGCTTCACCGCTGGAGTGATGTCACGGGGGACCCAACCTGGAGAGAACGTATTCAGGCTCCCGCTCTGCTCAGTGGGCGCTTGGGGGTAAACTGCTTCTTGTGCCTCGCGCTCGAAATGGGAGCCTGGTTTGCTTACATTCGTAGAGGACGGGAAAGCGTGTGCCTCTACGAGGTATTGATACTCTGGTGGAGAGAACGGGAGCCGTCGTCCGGAGCTATTCCCGTCAAGGCGCACTGTGCGGGAGTCGCCCCGCGCCCGCTCCGCTACGGCGCACTTGTACTGTTGTCCATCTCATCAGCAAAGAAGCTCTCGTCCAGGACAGACTCCATCATGCTCGCCGCCAGTCCAAAAGGCCATCCCGCCAGAACCTCGAACCTCGAGCCTCGAGAACGTGCCCGCGCCCGCCTGAAGACCACCTCGCACAAGCTTCCCGAGAAGCCGAGCGGGGGTTTGACAAATACCACCAGCCCTACCCGCGGGCGTCACCACTCCGCAACCTGGCGCAGCAGAACTTTTGAATCTCCCCGTCTCCCTCTGCTTCCCTTCCAATGAATGCACCCCAATTCCCGCCCGCGTCGACCTCGGGACCGTAAGATCGCGGGCTTGCCGCGTACCCGGCGTCGCTGCAGCCTGGCCGACCGCGACGTTTCCTGCGCCCGTGTTTGGGATCCCCTTGCGTGGGGTGCGTTCTCCTTTGAGAATGGGGCGAGTGGCGGTCAGCTTCTCACGGGCGGCATAGCATCTGCCAATAAAGGACGGGACCCCCCGGGGGGAGTATCAGTATCACTCGGAAAGAGCAGTGGAATCTCAAGTCGAATCCCGTGCGTGACCAACTCCAAACATCCTCCACAAGCGGACCTTTTGCACCCGCAACGCAAGCTTAACCGGGTATCCCAGCTCCACCACGAGGTCATCACGTCGTGGACCGCGAAAGGACCCTTGAGTCGTGATACCCACCTCTGTCCCGCGCCTCCCCAACCCCCCGTCTTACACACCCCCTCCCCCCCCCGGTCCGCGGCTCTGGGAGGCTCCCGGGGGAGTGCCTTGGCAGGGGGGAGTTTCTGGGCGGTGTCACGGGTGGGAAGGCTTGGGCCTGTGGGACGTGCTGGTGCGTGTCTGGTGCATCTGCGTCCCGTCGGCTTGGTCCGTGACGCCGTCTGTGCGAGTCGTGCTCACCCGCGGAGATGGGGATTCGGACTGGGTGTTGGGGGGAGCGCCGGTGAGATGAACCACGCTCGCCTCTTCTTTTTTTTTTAAACCGTATCTACTCGTATGTTATATATCTCTTATGGACCGTCAAGGACACATGCAGTCACGAGAGGACCAAGCTCTGTGCCCCAGACTTGGCGCCAGACCCCCAAGAAACAACGCTTGGCATCGTCGCATTACCGCCGAGTCCCATTCCCGCGCCCCGGGCTCGCACGGAGCTTGTTTACTCTGCAACCTCCAGCGTGAGAGGGAGAGAACAACCCAAACGCCAGAGACGCTGTCACTGGCCAGCCACGCACGGGTCACCCAAGCGTCCGCATGCAGCGCGGTGCGTCTGAAGCGAGCCACTCGCATCGGGTCCGCCTTGGCTCACGCGATGGGGGGAACGTGGGGGGTCGGGCACACTCCTCTGGATGTCTGTCCATTTCCTTCCACGCGTTGTCCCCGCAGTTTTTGGATCCTCTGTTACTCTGCCTCGATATCCGTCTCGGTATACAAGGAGGAGGCGACATGGATTTCCGTGTGGAGGGTCAGAACAGCACCCCCTCGCCACATCCGTCCACACATCGGTTAAGCCGGCGGAGCGCCCCTGCAAGATGCGGCCCACTGAGATCTTCCCACGGGGAATGAAGCGGGGAGGCGGGGAAGGCGACGCCTCCCACCATCCCCTCCCACCATCTCATCGCCGCGGACGCCCACCGTGTGTCCCGTTGCAGGTGCCGCGCATGTTGCTCGCGCCCGCGGGACACCGACTCTTTCTTTTCCGCGCGGGTTGGTTGAGCGACGACTTTGAAGTTTCAAAGATACGCATGCATGGAGTTTGAGGTGCCTGGCATGGTAAACGTAAAAGACCCCGGAACGTTCACGAGGCCGTGTAAGTCCGTCGGTAAAGACTCAGTACGTCGGGCTCTTGGTAGGAGGTCCGGATAAGATCGTCCACATTGACGGATCCCGAGAACACCCAATTGAGTTTGAGGCGCAAAAGAGGGGAAGAAAGTCAATGGAGGGCCACCGACGAAGCCCCGAGCCACCCACGTAAACACACCCAGGGCACCAAGAACGGCACGTGGGGAGTCCTACCCCGTCGCGAATCCGTCATCAAGATCACCCGGAGCCGGAAAACCAGCCGGAGAGCGAGGGATGCCCCGTGGCTTGCAACACAACACACTTGGAAGGGGCAAGATGCCCACGGGACCACATCGATTGGCCAACCCGCCATGCTAAACGACGTGCTAACCGCCGGCTGGATAAGCTTACCTGTAGCGTCCCCGAGAACGATGGCGCCAGATTCGCCGATCGGTGAGAAGCCCACGGATCGTTTTTACTTGTATCTTTTCATCAGCTAGTTATCAGCTGGGGGCTCTCGGATCTCGGCACGGGGCAGACATGACGACTCCTCGCCGCGGTAGATATATTAGCAGCTGGAAATTTCGTCGTGAGGGACCTCGATGCCTCGGCTGGCTTTTCAAGGATGCGCATCATAGCGAAGGCGCGCTCCCGTCGCCGCACATGTGTTCGGCGGCAGCATTGAAGTCTGCCCCGATCCTCGCCGCCGCGCGGAGCTTCCCGCGACGACACGGCTTCCGGGCGTTAGGTCCCGGGTTGGGACGGTTTCATCATTGCTTGGCATAAACAACTTGTCTCCCACGGAATGAGACAGCCACCACCGTCAGATACATATGGTGCCGAGTCATGTCTTGCTACCACGTATTTTGAGCAAGGCATACTTGCCGTAAAGGCTAGCTAGCACGCAGAACCTTAAAGCAGCCACCCACCGGAAAAGAAAGTAAAGTGACCAAACCTCCCGCTGCCTCCGCGGAGACCCTCCGCTCTAGGCAAAGAAACCCCCCATCCCGCACACATCATGAATACGCCGGCACCGACCGTTCCCGCTGCTCTAATCAATGGTATCTCGTACTTCGTAGCATCGGCCCCGAGTGCCGACAGGCTGCACCCGCAACCATGCCGTCTCTCCCGAGCAAATCCAATCACGGCGCCCGTCTCGGGCTCCGCAGTGCTCTTCATCTCCGATCCCAGCAGCTCGCACCGAGTCAAACGGTGTGCATCTGGGATTGTGACGTAGTGTACTTTTACGGTATGGGTCGTAGCTTAAATTAACTTTTTGGCCTTATTCGACCGGGACCGAAATTCCCTCGTGGGGGGTCTGAGACAAGTGCCCGTGGGAATGGTCTACAGTATTACCGATCGGGCGAGGGAGAGAGATCGTCCGTCAAGTGAGCAATGGACGATGACGATCCTCTCTTGCAGCCCTCCCACCGCGAAATCCCAAATCTTTCCCACAGGCTACAATACCTCGTGTGCACACCGGGTGTCAACCTCGCGGTGGGCTAGACCTACCCTGTTAGGGAACCCTGCCTCGCGGCGGGGCGGGGAATTCCAGCCCACCCCTGTCCTTGCATGCAAAAATAACGCCGCCGGCCAACGGGCGGAGAGGGAAGTTCGGATGCGGAAAGATGCCGGGGCAGGGGCTCGTTGGTGGCGGGTGGGGAAGCTGCGGGGGCTGAAGGGAGCAAGAAAATGGCGCATTGTGGGTTTTGCGGTGCGCTTCTGTGTGCTGTTGTAGGCTCAAGTTGTTCTCTTCTCCTCCACTTGTAATGAAAGGCTGGTGGGCGACGGGGCGGGGGGGTCCTCTCTCTGGGGGTTTCCGAGACCAGTCGTCCCTGGTTGGGAGCTTGTGAGGCGAGGTAGAGAGTACCGAGCAGACGCACCCGCGGATCACGAGCTCGTCGCCAAGACAGCGGGATATCCCATCTCGATATCGACAAGGTAGGTTTTCCCGTCTCGAGCGAGCAGCCCGCGCATATAGTGGCACCGTACTCGCCGTTTCAGGTACCAGGAAGCGACCCCTCTAAAAGTAGAACCCCGTACATCATATGCGGGCTGATGTCGTCGCTGGCAGGATCGCAGCACGGATCAGTGACAGGCTGGGGATCAAGCCAAGACCTGGGGATTTGGAGTTTCGTGATCTGATGTACCACGCACAGTGCCTCCTCTCCGCACAAGTCAAGTCGCATTTTCGATGACCCCGTCCCTCACGCCGTGCCAGCTCCCGTCACCGTCACCGCACCGTCCCCTTCCAGCATGAGCGACGTCGCACCGCCAAAACCAAAGAACGATCTACGAACATCTTGGCCCGCGCGCCCCTGCCAGCTCAACAAGATCCGCCGTTCCGCATGTGGATGGCGTGGCGTGGCCTGGCCTTGGTCCCCCGACCAAGATGTTTCTGCTTCTGGCCGGGGGCGCCCCCACACCCGCCGCCGCCCCTTCTGGATTCGGCCGGGAGGGCGCCCCACGTTAATAATAGCGCTTGAAGGACCCCCCACTCGTCCCGCCACCTTGCGAGCACCAGCCAGAGACAAGACACAGACAGATACGGGACAACGAATTGTGAAGTTAGGGAATGAGCCGGGCCCCGCCTCACCGTGCGGATCCGCCCGTCCCGCTGGAACATCTTGCCCTCGCCGAGTCCCTCGGTACGCGTGTCCGGGCAGTGAAGACGCCCCAAGCCACCCTGCCCGCGCAACTGAAGGCGCCATCCTCGCCTGTGCCACCATTGCGCCCGTCACGTATCCCCTGTGCGCCGTCCTGGCGGTGTCAGCCTGAGAAGAGAAAGTCAGGATTCGCTGCGGTCTTGGCGGTTACAGCTATTCTGCGACAGGAGCGACCATGGAGCGAGATACGATACTGTCCGTGGGGAATCCCCACCGCCCGCCGTGGTGTTTCTTCCTCGCTAACACTGAGTGACTTTGCACTACGGAGCATCCCCTCCCCGTGCGAGCGCCAATCAGCGGGGCCCACCACTCGCCCAACCCCAACCGTGCCGGCGCGGGTTGGGGGTGGTGGACGGTGAAGCGCCGGGGCTCTATTCGGCCGACGACCCCGTAATTAGTGCGCCGCGAGGGCTCGCCTGCGCTGTAACTCCGCCCTCGGTGTCCCGTAATATGCACCGTGCGAAGCCCGGCAAGCCCTGCTTCGAGAGAGTAACCTTGACTTTCCGTCCTCTCCACGTCTGGCTTAGACCCTTGCTGCTCCCCCCCCCCACAGGATACTCGTCGCAAGGCCGCTAGAGGCTGCAGAGCGACGCTCGCTTTATATCCTTGGACCCCATCCGTACATGGGACGCCTTTTCCCTCGCGACTACTCCTTTTTTTCCTGGAATCCCTTTGCCATTCTATTTTGGTCTTATAGAGTCGTATTTTTCGCCTCTTATCCTCCTTTGTGAGACGTCGAGGCGATTGTGGTGCATCACCAACACAAAGACTACCGCGGCCTACAAGTATTACCCGGTTCGCGCCCTCCGACGACTTTGAGAAGAGAGAAAGCCGAAGGCCATTCTCAGCCGCGCCTCGGATTCTACAACTGCCGCAGATACGGCTTCAGCACACGTCCTGGCGCAACTTCCACCCAGACAACGGCAGTCAACAGCGCGCTGCTCCACCTCGCTGCCCGCCAGACCCCAAGTCCACATCAGTCCAGCCAGGCCATTTCGATGAGAGTCTGTACTAGACCACCCGACCGATCGATCCCGGCGTTCTCTTGTCGCTTATCGTAAGGAAACACGCCGGCTCCACCCACTTGCACCAGCCCAGCACCAGCACCAGCACCAACACGACGGGCTCAATCACCTCCGAAACCACGCTCCAGTTCTGCAACAGACGGAAACAAATCTCCCAGGGCAACCCGTCTTGCGCGTTGGTCTTCTCCCAGCTAGAACCCAAATCGCCGATACTCCCGGCGACACCCTTTTCGGAAGGACCCCTCCTTCTCCCTCACTTCCTCGCGGTATTTTACCACGCCCTTTCCACACCACCACGCGTACACGCGCCGGGGCCCTCCGCGTTTCTCCCACACGTCGACAATTCCCTTACTTCCTTCGAAGCAATTCGCGAGAACGCCTTGCCATCACGGGCCGAGTCTTGATCAAACAGCTCCGTCCGGGACAGCTCCTGCCAAGCTTCCAAGGTTGGGAGCCACAAGCTGGTGGGGCGCACCGACGAACCGCCACAGGCGACACTGAGCCGGCGAATCCTACGCCCACACCCGCCACGGGGATATCGGCACGCTGCGCACGAAGTACCCCGACCAGCGACGGCGCCGGCACCCACATCCCCGAGGAGGCACGCTTCCTTGGCAGCCAGCGGGCATCCGAGCATCCGTTGTGGCGTTCACTCGACCGACATACTGTACTCCTCCACACCGGGCGATACGCGATAGCAGGCTGGTAACCGCCGTTACGCCTGCTCCTGGTTACCCCGAGATCTTGTCACCCCGAGGGCGACCAAAAAGGAAGGCCCGTGCTACCCCGCAGGATACCACGGCGACATCCCATCGAATAAGTGCGTCATCCTGCCCACCACAATGGCGCCCCAAGCCACGGTTGCCGCGGAACAGCGGCCGGCCTTCAACAACGCCGTCTTCTCTCAAGGTATGTTCGAGTTTTCTATTGGCGGTCCTTTGCGGCGATCCCGCTGCACATGCGCCTCGTATCCAGGCCCCTTGCTCGCCTCCGTCTTCCAGAAGCATCAACCGGTCTTGGTGGTGTCCTCGGCTTCCCCGCCAGTGATACCGCTAATTGTACCATCCGTTCCCCGCCCGCTCAACGCGCTCCACCAGCGCTTCCCACTATCCGCTGCTTGTCCAATCCCGACACAGCAAAGCTTAATTCCTGGGTCTCTGGTCCTGACTGAGGCTCCCCCGCCTGACTTTTTCACCTCCACTCCCTGCCCACATTACCCTGTTCTCCTTTTTTCGACGGCCTTGGCGGTGCCGGCATCTTCTTCCGTCGTCCTTCACTTGTCTTTCGGCCCCGTCCTTGGCTAACCGCCCCCTACAAGTACCCGCAGGCCCCGAAACCGCCGAGGCGCTACAGCCATGTAACTTGGAGCAAATCCCTTCGCGCTCTCGAATCTACTCTACCGACCTGACCAGCGCCATCCTCGAGGAGACCGAGTCCGAAAGTGAGTCGTCGCCCAACGAACCAGTCACCCCCGTCAGCGGCAGGCAGTCGAGGGAATTTACAGCCGTCCGCACTCAAGACAATTCCGAGAGCGAGACCGTGGGTTCCTACGTCCCGCCCAGCGCCCTGCCGGTAGTGGTTAAGCACCCGCTGGCCGAGAGCACCAGCGCGTCGCCCCCAGCCAACGTCGCCGAGACCCCCGCCGACGAGCAGACCGGCGCCGATCCCGCCAGGGTCCCGACCACCGACGCCGACCGCCCGCCGAACCCCACGCCCTCCAAGCGGGCCTCCTTCACCTCCACCACCAACAGCTTCCGGAGGTCCTTCTCCTCCGTCTCCAACAAGGTGGGCCTCTTCCGCCGCAGCTCGGGCAAGGACTCGGGCGCCTCCAGCGCCGCCGCCTCGGACGCCAACCTAGGTGCCCAGGCCAGGTCCCACGCCCGCAACCTCTCCCTGACAAAGTCGGGCTCCACCACCCGCTCCAACACGCCCCCGTCCCCGGGGTCGCCCCCGCTCGAAATGACATTCCGCCGCGGCACCCCGCCGAACGGCGGCGTCACCCACCAGGACAGCGCGCCCGTGCCCGAAGAGTTCCGGAAAAAGGGGCGCGCCTCGTCGGGCCTCGGGATCCGGGGCCGCGCCGTCAACTTTGTGCACGCCAACGTCCCCGGGCGCGACAAGGACAAGAAGAAGCCGAAGCGCCGCGCCAGCTACGACGGCCGCAACGAAAAACCCGTGCGCCCGGCGGCCTCGGGGTCCGACGACGACGACTCGGCCTTCGTGCCCGCCGAGCGGCTCCCCTGGCCGTACCCGCCCGAGCAGGGCACCGGCGCCAAGGCGCGGCGCATGAGTCTGATCCTGCCCGACGACTTCACCGTCGATGTGGCGGACCTGCTCTCCGAGTTCGAGTACCTGCACCGGTTCCTGGGCCGGCACGGCAAGCACCTCGGCAAGGGCGCGACGAGCAAGGTGACGACTATGATGCGGAAGGGGTGCCCGGAAGAGCTGTACGCCGTCAAGGAGTTCCGGAGCAAGTCGAGCCGCGAGTCGCAGGACGAGTACGAGAAGAAGATCAAGTCCGAGTACAGCATCGCGAAGAGCCTGCACCACCCCAACATCGTCGAGACGATCCGCCTGTGCACAGACCACGGGCGGTGGAATCACGTCATGGAGTACTGCTCTGAGGGGGACCTGTTCGGGCTGGTGGAGAAGGGGTACCTGAAGCAGGAGTCGCGCGCGACGGACCGGTACTGCCTGTTCAAGCAGCTGGTGCAGGGCGTCAACTACCTGCACTCGAACGGCATCGCGCACCGCGACATCAAGCTGGAGAACCTGCTCATCACCCGCGACAGCAAGCTCAAGATTACGGATTTCGGCGTGTCGGAGGTGTTCTCGGGGATCCACCCGGGCCTCCGCGAGGCGGGCGGCGTGTGCGGGAAGAACATGGGCGAGGTGCGGCTGTGCGAGCCGGGCATCTGCGGGAGCGAGCCGTACATTGCGCCCGAAGTGCTGGCGAAGCAGAAGCCGTACGACCCGCGCGCGCTGGACGTCTGGGGGTCCGCCATCATCATGATACAGCTGATCTTTGGGGGGAGCATCTGGGGCAAGGCGGATTCGCGGGACCCCAGCTACGCCCACTTCGCGAAGAAATGGGCGATCTGGGAGGATAGGCATACGGAGGAGGGGACGCCGGCGGTCGTGGCGGACGGGGACTACCCGCGCATCATGGCATTCGGCTTCGTCCAGCCGCCTGCGCTTAGGCGTCTGCTGCTGCGCATGCTGGACCCGGACCCGGTGAGGAGAGTGGGAATCGACGCCGTGATTGCGAACCGGTGGATGAGGGGCGTGGACTGCTGCCAGATGGAGTCGTACGAGGACCCGGCGCCCATCGACGTCTCGAAGAAGGACTCTGTTCGGAACGCGGCCAAGATTTACTGCCATAACCATCTGCCGCCCGTGATGCCGAGCGGGGCGCCGTCGGTGGGCATCATGCCTGGGAAGCCCGGGTACTGACCGGGGACGGGTCTGCTGCCGGATTGGGGGTTCTTTTTTGGCATTGTTTGCTTGGGGGGTTCTGCGGTGCGACGGTGTCTGGAGACGGGGGCTTGATATGGTACATAATGGGGAGGAAGGATACCATTGTCCACGACGTGGAGAGGAGTCGAGGGGGAAAGTCGAGATGTACATACAAGAGGGCCGTACACGCCCCCTCTCTTCCCTCTATACCCTTTCCCTCTTTTCCTCTTAATTCTCCGAGAACTCTTGATTTACTACGTCTTGTTGCGCGGTTGGAGGTCCGGGCGTATGGGGGTTGAGGGGCACGGGGGCATGGAAGAGGGTTGCGGGAGTTTTTGGGGCGTATTGAAAAGGTTTCTGAATTGATGTCCTTTTTTTTGCGCAAGTACTTTCTACCTCGTGCCTTGGTGTTTGCTCGTGTGTTTTACGGGTGACTGGCTGGGATGGGTCTGGATAGGGAGGGGGTATGGAGGGGCATGGGCCCGAGCTTGGGAACGGGCACTGGCCTGGGCTTGAGCATGGGCTTGGAGACGGGAAAGTGACGAGCCTGGGTGGGGGGACATGGCATGAGAAGCAAGGGGCGAGTGAAAAAGGCCTTGGCAGACGTCAGCGTCCCACGAGCGCATCGTACGAGCCGTCTGTCATCATGCCTCGCGCCTCTCGAGACGTGGCGTAGGACGGGGCGGCGGGGCTGCCGGGTAAGCGGGTCACTCGTCGGGGGTTCGGGCCCGTAAGCGTGTTCCGGGAGGGGAGTAAGAATGTCTCTTTTGGGAGGGTGTTGTTCTCGGCAGGAGGTGAGTGAGTGTGAGTGTGAGGGTGGATGTCGGGGCGGTGAGTGGAGAAGTGATGTGTAGAGTGTAGTGGTTGACGGGTGTCGGGGTGTGACATGTACGAACTGCTATTAATACCCCAGTGACAGGAGACGAGAGTGTAGACGTTTGACAGTTTGGCATACGAACTGTTATTATTACCCCGATGACAAGACAGCGACAGGCGACAGGACACAGGACACAGGGTCTCAACCGCGTACAACAAAAAGACTATTATTATCAGCCACCAACGCGTCACTCCAACGCGTCATCCTACCCTCGCCTACGAGGCCTCCTTATCCAGCATCTCCGACACCTCATCCAGCAACTCCACCGTCTCAGCCGGGCTCGCGATCCAAGCAGTGGTACACACGCTCCGCGCCTTGAAGTCATTCGACCCCGCGCTGAGGAACTGGTCCCCGACGTGCAGCGTGCCCTCCCCCCGGATGTGACCCCCTCCCCCGCCCGCCTTCTTCCCAAAGTACTCCTGGCAGACCGCCACGCCCCACGACTTGTCCCCGATGTCCACAAACACGTCGTTCCCGCCGTTGAACGCGCAGAACGGGACCCTCGCGCGCCGGGGGTCCCGCAGCGCGCTGACCTCGAGCGTCTTCTGCACGACCAGCACCGTCTCCTCCAGCGTCTCCCGCGCGAGCTTCACGCCCCCGCTGGGAACGATCCCCACCGCCCTGTCCTTGCGTATCAGCGTCGCCTGAAGGTCCAGCGCGCGCATGCAATCCCGCAGCGCCCCCTCCGCCAGGTCCAGAAGCGACGAGATGTCCGCGTCGGACCAGGTCGCCATCTCGGGGGTGAGCCACTCCGCGCGCGGGACGGGAGAGAGGAGGTGAGGGGACGAGGGGTCGAATTCGAAGAGGTAGTTTGCCTCGCCGCCCATTATGATTACGTTGTGGCGCTGGCGGTCGGTGAGGAGCGGGGAGGTGGCGACGGTGGTCAGGAGGCCGTGGAGGCGGGCGTAATAGAGGTCTGCGGTTGTGTAGCCTGCTGCTGTTACGATGCCGATCATGATGTCGCGGCGGAGGAGGTCTAGTGTCCGTTTGTTAGTCTCCAATCCTCGTATCTAAGCCCAGCTAGGAATGGGGGGGAGGGGGACCATACCTATCAGCCGCGGTACAATAGGGCTACTAGGCTCAAGCGACATCCCATCATCGTATAGCGTAACATCACCATCAAACGTCGCAAGCTGAAGCCCTCCGCCCCGCGCAACCGCCATTACCTGCGCCGAGTTGAGCACCAGCCGCACGTCGTTGAAAGAGGGCGCGACGAAGCGCCGCGACGAGATGTAGCGCTTGCGGTCCTGGTACTTGAAGGCGTCCTCGAGGGGGAGGCCCGTGAAGAAGGGGCCGGCGGAGGGGACGAGGAGCTTGAGCTTTGAGGGGAGGGGTTGTGGTTCATTTTGGTGGGTTCCTGGGGGCGTTAGTATGGGGTCGTAGCAGGGGGGGGGGGGGGGGGGGGGGGGGGGGGGGRGGAARGGGGGGGGGGGGGGG
>JAGFNX010000123.1:0-54111 GCA_017657125.1 Scopulariopsis brevicaulis
CCCCCCGACCGATCACCGATCACTGACGCACCCCCAGATCCTCCGCAGGCCAGGCTTCCACCGCTTCGTGGGCCGAATCCAGCGTACCGTCGACGAGAAGCGCCACGGCCCGAACCCCGAGGAGCCGCTGCGGCCCGGGCAGGCGACGGAGGAGCCCGGGCGGGAGGGCTTCATCTCGCACTTTGCGCGGGAGCTGCGAAACCAGGCCAAGGGTAGGCCTTCGAAGGATGATCATGACATCACGAGGCGGTGAGCCGCCACACGGGCTTTGAAGGAGGGGCGGAATGGGCGGGGGCTACTGCGATGGCCTCGGCCATCGCAGTGGATATGGCACGATGGAAGCTGTCGGGGTTGTGGCAGACGACACCCGACGGGGAGGCCGGCTGGGAATAGGATGGACTGAGGACCCGCGGACGGGCCGACAGGTGTACGGTACATTATACGTTTCGGCGCTTGGAGTTGGAAAAATGCTCTACTGAATTATACGTCTCTTTCTCAGACGCACCGGCGGGTCATGGGGTCACACCAACAGCACGGCTCTACCGCCTTCCACTAGTCGGGGAGCAGAGGGAAAGGGCGGAGGGCCCCGGGTCGGAGGACCGGCGTGAGGAAGACACGCGCAGGCTCGTGGTCGAGGCGAGCATTACGGTTTGACCGGGTAACGGACCTCCAGTATACACTCTTCGTGACTATCTTCAGATAGACTGACTTGGTATTAAGCTCGAATATTAAATGGCATGCTATAATCCACCTCCACTCATCCCCTCGGAATTCCTTCCCAGGCCTGTTTACCACGGAGGGTTCGAAGTGCAATAGGGGTACCCGCCCCAGGCCCCATACACGCAAACCTCACCCTCGTCGCACTCCACCCTCTCAACCCACTTGCCCCCCTCGCACACCTCGATGCTCCACCGGCCGTCGTCGCCCTCCTCGCACCGGAACAGGTCGGGCGAGCACTCCTCCTGCGGCGGCGCCTCGATGCAGTAGGGGGCCCCGTTGGTGGGGTTCATGGAGCAGTACTCGTTGTCGGAGCACGAGCCGCCGCGGACCCAGGCGCCCGAGACGTCGCAGACGGACCAGCCCCAGGCGGGGGAGGTGTCGGGGGACTCGCACTGGAAGGTGCCGGGGGTGCAGCCGGCGAGGGCGAGGGGGAGGGCGGCGGCGAGGGCGAAGAGCTTCATCTTTGCGGATGTGGTGGTGGCTTGTTTTGGTTTGTTGTTGGTGTGGTTTTTTTTTTGGAGGTGAGTTGGTGAGAGTCAGAGTGGTGGTTGAGCTTATTGTTCCTTCGGAGCGGTGCCGAGGGCTTTATATACCCAATGACGCCCGCCATGGCGAGGAGTCGGGCACGACGGGAGCTAGGGAGCAGCTTCGACGTCAGATCTCGTGGTCCGCCCCATCTCGTATTCGACGCCGACGCAAAACGGGGCCCACTACTAGCCCACCGCCAAGCCCGCCCGTCCCAAGTTGACACCCGGCGCAGCCTGCCTCCCTGCGGAGAGGTGCCAGCCAGCCAATACCAGCCCCGCAGAGGCCTCGTGCCATCGTTCGAGGTGGTCAAGCCAGGCAGGCAGCCAGCAGGGTCCTGTCTGGGAATCCGAAAGGCGCGGATGCCGGTGCATCATCCGGATCTCGTATCAGCTAGCGTCGCCGCGGTCCCCCGGTGCCATTTGAGCAGTCGGGGAGCTCCTGACAGCTCAACGACGGGAAATAAACAACGCCACGTCGGCGACGCCCGGGAAAGCTTACGCCCGAGTCTCCCTGGCTGCCCGGACGGGATGAAGTCATGCGTATGACTGGTTGATGTATGCCAAGAATAGCCAAAAATAAGGGCGCGCCGAGCGGGCGGCTTACTCGGGACGGAGGGACCGAGTACGAGCTTATTCTCCACGACTGCCGCGGCTAGGGCTGAATGGGGGAATAAACTCCCGAGGGGCGCGGGGTCAACGCCCTCCCTTCCCCCCCGTCTTTCCTCTTTCCCTTTCCCTTTTCGCGTGCCTTTTCTTTTTCGGGTTTATTTTCTTTTTCTTCATGAGACGTGCGAGGTGGGACCAGGGTAGAGTGGAGGTGTGCGGGGGAAGTGGTCCGGGAGGATTACTGAACCCTGTCCTCGTATCCTCGTACTTGGCAGTAGTTCCCGACTGGCGGGCTTGAGCTTATTTGGTCCTGGTGCGGGGTTGGGCCGTGGGGGATGCTGGGTCCGGTAGGGAGGACCGGATAGGCTCCACGTTGTGCATGCGCGTGACGAAGCCATCCGGGTTGAGCGGCGAAGGGTGGCCTAAGATTCTCTTTGTACTTACAAGAGAGGGTGCCCATGTGGCTCCTGGCGCATACTCCCTCGAGATACCGTCTTTTTTTCTGGGGTCCACGGAGAGGAGCCGACGCACAGACTCGCATCAAGACATCCAGGGGCTGGCGGGCTAGACGTAGAGCGGTGAGGGTCGGGCCTGACTGTCCGGCTTCTCCGGGTCTCACCTTCTTGGTTTACACGAGAGGAGGATGCCCACGCGGTTCCTGGCGCATACTCCCTCGAGACCCCGTCTTCTTCACCAACGAGGAGACAATGTTCGGGGGGCTCGCGGCACGGATGCCCTCGTCTTGGCGGAAGGTAGCGCCAACGCTCCTTTCGAGGTCCGCCCTTCCTCCCCCGGGCGGAACCTAACGCCCCCTAACCCCCTCCTCTCTCACGTATCCTCCCCTCAAACCGCTGATCCACCTCCCCCAACGACATTCACAGAAACCAAAGACAAGACACTCGCGGGGTAAAGTTTTATTAAAAAGAGGGACACCCCGACCATCGGCATCCGCCCTCGCCCTCGGGGAACCCCGGAGCGAGGACGGTCTGCCGAAGCATATATCTGAAGTTTTGTTACGTGAGCCAAACCTGCCGCCGAATTTTGAGTCAAAGAGAGAAGAGAAGGAGAAGTAGAGGGTTTGGGGCGTCCACATCTGCCCCCTCGCCGGGCGGGTGCCCGACTTCGTCCCCTTTTGTCCCTGCTGGACGCATCGCTCGCTACTCCGAGCAGCACTCCGCGCGGCACTCTGCTTGCCACGCCGACTTCCGCGCCGCATAAGCAGCGCGGACACCACCGCACGCCATACACCGCGTTGAGTGCTCCCCCGAGCACTCCGTCCACCACTCCGCACACCACTCCGGTCACCGCACCTCGCGCCAGGCAGCGCGCGCACACCCGCACGCATGCCACCACCGCCGCCAACACGGATACCACACGGCCGGGGCTTCCAGCCCCTTCGTAGTCATTCCGCTTGCTTCTCCGCCTTGCCCACAGCGCTCAACCCCCTCCCCTCCCCTCCCGCACCAACCGCCTTCTCCACATCCAAAACTCCACTCTCCCCCTCTACTACTCCTCCTCCTCCTCCTCCTGTGTCCTCATCTGGACCAACGAGATACTCCCCAAACACGCGGTCCTCAATGTCCATGTCCTTGAAAGCGATGCCGCGGCTCTTGGCAGCCTGTCTCCGGAAGAAGACGCGCTTCCCAAACTTCCACGCCTCCACGCCGCCGAAGAAGAGCGCCGCGCAGATGAAGACGATGCCCCACTCCCACGAGATGCCCTTGTGCTTGAAGACGGTGTCGTTCAGCACCGGGATGTACAGGATCGGGAACAGCGTGACGAAGCCCAGCATAATCGCCCAGAACAGGAACTGGTTCCGCCAGACGTCGAGCGCCCACTGCGTGAAGTACCGCTTGGAGCCGGGCTGCATGCGGAAGAAGCTCCTCCGCATGTCGACCATCTCCCACGCGAGGAACAGCGCGAACCAGGTGAGGCAGGCAAAGGTCGTGGCGCGCGCCCGGAAGACGACGTCGCACGTGTCGTTGTACCCCTCGTTGCAGCCGGAGCCGAGGTTGCCGCCGCCCCAGCGGTAGACGACGAGGGTGAAGGAGGCGAGGCAGAGGGCGGCGATGAGGAGGCCGTAGACGACCATGTCGACGAGGAACTCGAGGGTGAAGATGCCCGTCTTGAGGGACTGCGGGGGCCGGCGGAGGATGTCGGGGACGGCGCGTTCGAAGCCGAGGCCCATGTCGGGCATGCCGGAGGTGGCCATGATCTGGGGGTGTTAGCCTGGTGCGTAGAGGGGCGTCTTGAAGACGGGTTGTGGAGGCGAGGAGAGGAAGGGCAAGGTGAAAGGGGGGGAGGAGCTCACAATCCAGATAATCTCAACAGGCGCAAGCGGGAAAACAGACAACCCCGACTCATCCTTGAACGCAAGTCCAACCAGCAGGGTCCCCGCCTGCGCAATGTTCTCGGCGAGCACGTGCAGCACGAACTTCTGGATGTTGTCAAAGATGCGGCGGCCCTCCTCGATGGCGGCGACGATGGAGGCGAAGTTGTCGTCGGTGAGGACAATGTCCGAGGCGTCCTTTGCGACGTCGGAGCCGGACTGGCCCATGGCGATGCCGACGTCTGCGCGGCGGAGGGAGGGGGAGTCGTTTACGCCGTCGCCGGTCTGTGCGTGTTAGTATTAGGGAAGATACTCAGAGATCCTTGTTGATAGCGGATGCCGGACGGGGGTAAGGGGGCGGAATAGGGGGAAGCGAAGGGGGGGTGGCTTACCATTGCGCAAAACCTCTTCCGGCGGTGGAGAGCCTCAATCATCCTAACCTTGGTACTCGGCGCACACCGCGCAATAACAAGCGGCAGTACCGGCAGCGCATCAACCTCGTCATCGCTCAACGAATCAAACTGCATGGCCGTCATGACCATGGCGCCCGCAACGTCCCTCGCAACGCGCTCCATCCTCGACGGCAGGATCCCAACCTCGATGGCGATGGCCTTGGCCGTCTCGGGGTGGTCGCCCGTCAGCATGTGCACCGCAATGCCCGCCTGATGGCACTGCCTAACCGCGTGGGCGGACTCCGGGCGCGGGGGGTCGTACAGGCCGATGAGGCCCTGGAAGGTGAGGGTGTGCTCCACGGACGCGCGCTCGACGTCGTCGCCCTTCTTCAGGACGCCGTCGAAGGGCTTGCTTGCCAGCGCCAGGACGCGGAGACCCATCCCCGCAAAGGACTCCATGTTGGCCAGGATCTGCTCGCGCATCTCCTCGGTGAGCGGCGCCGTGACGCCCTCTTCATCAGCCGGGATGTACGTCTCACAGATATCCAGCACACGCTCGACGGCGCCCTTGGTGAGGACGTGCAGGGCCCCAGTACTGTTCTCGCGGCACACGACCGACATGCGCTTGACGTCAGAGTCGAAGGGCATCTCGGCGATCTCAGACCAGGCGGGGTGCTCCCCCTTGGTGAAGCCTAGCCTGTTCCACCCGAAGCGCGACGCGAAGACCTGGATGGCGATCTCGGTAGGGTCGCCGCGGGCAGTCCAGGCGCCCTCCGTCTCCGAGACGGTGGCGAGGTTGGCGAGCGAGGAGACGCGGAGGAACGAGGACAGGGCGACCTTGCTGCTTTCGATGAGGTCGCTGGCCGCCTTGATGGGCCCGCCCGTCTCGCCGCCCTTCTTGAGGTCCGTGGCGCGCGGCTCGCCGGCCGTGAAGCGGATGTCGCCCGAGGTGGGGTCGAAGGGGGAGGAGGAGTTCTCGACGGCGAGGGTGCCGAAGCAGGGGATCCAGGCGCCGCGGGCGAGCATGCGGCCCTGCGTGAGGGTGCCGGTCTTGTCGGAGCAAATATCAGTGACGGCGCCGAGGGCCTCGAGGGAGCGGAGGTTCCGGACGATGACGTTGCGCTCCACCATTCGCTTCGTGCCGGCCGCCATTGTGATGGTCAGCACGACGACGAGCGACGCCGGAATCATGGAAAGACCCGTGGCAACGGCATAAATAATAACCTCGGTCCGGTCGTTGAACTTGTTGGCCGCCAGCACGATGATGGCGCACAGAACAGCCACGCCAAACAGCAGGATTGCGAGCCTCGACAGCTTCTTCTGCAGCGGCGTCCCGACATTAACCCCCAAGAACCTCCCAATCGCGTCCGTGATGGTCAGGGTAAACGCCTCGAGGTACCGGTGGGGCCCGGCTTCGCCGTCGGGCCCGCGCTTGACGGGGCGGCGGCGCGAGTCTTTCTTGCGGAGGGCGGAGGCGATGGCGCCGATCTCGGTGTAGACGCCCGTGGCGAAGACGACGCCCTTTGCGCGGCCCTTGGTGACGGTCGAGGACGAGTAGGCTACGTTGAGGCGGTCGCCGGGTCCGGTGTAGTCGGGGAAGGTGGAGTCCTCGTCCTTGCGGACGGGGAGGGACTCGCCGGTGAGGAGGGCCTCGTCTGTCTCGAAGTTGATGGCCTCGGTGAGGCTGGGCGGTTGTTAGGGGTGTTTCGTGGGGGCAGTTACGAGAATAGGGGTAGGGAGGGAAACCTACCGCACATCAGCCGGGATGGTATCGCCAGTCTTGATCTCAATCAGGTCTCCGGGAACGATGTCCGCCGAGGGCACAACAATCGACTGCCCCGAGCGCACGACGGTGCCGGTGGGGGAACTAAGGGAGCGAAGCGAGTCCATGGTCTTCTCGGCCGAGTACTCCTGGAAGAAGCCGACGACGACGTTGAGCAGGATGACAAAGGTGATGACGCCGCCCTCGATCCAGGACTCGAAGCCGAAGGAGACGGCCATGGCGAGGATGAGGACCTGGGGGGAGTTAGTCGGGATGCCCTGTTGTGCTTTCCTTGCCTGTGTGCTCTTTCTTGCTCTCCGATTCTCGTGGAACCGCCGTGCTTCCTCATTCCCGTAGCACTCTCTTCGCCTTCTGCCCCGTAGCCCTCGTTCCTTGGATATGCAAAACTCACCATGGTCATGGCATTAGCAATCTGCGCAATCACAATCCTCAAAGGCTGCACCCCCTCCGCATCCCCCAGATCATTCGGCCCAAACTCCTCCAGCCGCTTGACCGCCTCCTCGGGCGCCAGCCCGTTCAGCACATTGCTCCCGAGCTCCTCCTCGACCTGGCGGCTCGACAGCGCGTGGGCCGGCAGGCTCAGCGGCCGGTTGCTCTGGCCCGAGACGTGGCCCTCGGCGGGCACGTTGGCCTTCTTCTTGGCCATTGGAGCTTTCCTTTCGCTTCTCTCTTCGATGAGATTCGGGGTTGTCGTTGTCTTGGTGTTCGAATCGGCTGTCAGCTTGCTGCCTTGTCTTCGGTGAGCTCGACGCTTCAAACGCTTGTGAGATGTTGGAGGGAAAGGCGCAAAGGCGCAAGAGATAGGCCGGGAGGTCCCTTTTTCTTGTATGTACACTACAAGGGCAAGGTACCGGGCTGCTGGTGGGGTGGAAACCCGGATCTTGGCCCCTTCCACCCCATATTTTTCGTTCTTGGCTCTGTCCCAAGCTGGGATCCCCGCCCCCCCCCCTTTTCCTCTTCCTTCCCCCACTGCAGCTCTGTCGTGTCTTGGCTTTTTGCACCCCTCCTGCCTTGTCCGGGTAACTACGTTTTTTCTTTTTCTTTCCCTTTTTAGTGAGCAAAAAATAAAGTTTTTATTCTTCATCGTTTCGATACCCTGGGTCCCTTTGCCCATTTCTAGTCTAATTGCCATTCATTGAAGAACAGAGCTTGCTTTCCCTTCCAGTCGTCTCCAATTCTCATCTCCTGTAGTGTGAAAAAATAAAACGACGGCGGGCCACCGGACTGCGCCCCCCCGCGTCGGAGACGGACCGACGATAGGCGGTGCCGAAAAGGGTTGTGAGAACGAAGGCGGGAAAGAAAAAAAGAGGACGAGTGCACGTGGGTGGGGCGGAAGTGGGGTCCCCGGCATGACGTACCAGGACCGAAGCGTCAAGGGGGCACGCGAGCAGATGAAGGTCTCGAGCTTGGATAAAAACGATGGGGATTGTTTAGTATTGGCGTTTGTCGCTGGATATTGGAGCCGAGGTTTTGAGGTGGAATTGGGAATTAGGAATTGGGGGAGAATGGGGGCAGACGTCAGAAGGGAACGACTCCGCGTATCTCATCGGGAAGTGTCGAAAACTCAATCTTCGAGTACGAGTACGAGGCCAGTACAAGTACGAGATCGGAAGGACGCACATGTACCCGGTGTCCCGGGAGAGCCCGCTGGCAAGCTGAGCGAGCACTTTAATGCTTGCTAACACTTGCGCTTGTGCACTGTCGGCAACACCCCACCGAAGATGCCTCGGTCAACGAAACAGTCCGTATGACGCCTGGCAAGGTCTTCCTGCAGGCAGATTTCCCTCGTCTTACACCGATCCCACGGTAAGCAACCCACCCACACCACACCACCGCCAGCCGCCGCCCTCGCGGCCTTTCTCCGGGCCACACCTTTACAAAGGACAAGTGAAAAAGTAACAGACGGTCCCGCGAACCAACCACACAAGACCCCGAATCCCGCACTCTTCTTGTACCCTCCTTCCACCTCCGTCCCAGAAGTGGGGAACGCCCCCGCCTCCCCACAAACGTCAGCTAGCGCCGATCCACGCGCCCGGCGGCGAACCAAAGGCCCCCCTCGACGCATGTGCCCTCGACGCGGACGCGCGCGGGACAAATGCTAGCCCGATGCGGAAGGAGGAGCTCTTTCTGCGTCTCGGTGCGACGCGAGGAGAAAATTCTCCGCCGCGGCTGGCATGGCGGTGGTGGTGGTGGTTGGCCAGTGGTCACCGAGGATTGTTTCGATATTTGAGGGATATTTTCGAGCGTGGTGCGACGTGCTCGTTTGCTGGAGACGGAGCGGCGGGGAGTCCCGGGCCAGAGGCCGGACGGAGGGATTCGGCGATCCTGAAAAGGAACCGAGAAGAGAGGAATAAGGTGAAACGGCGGTCTGGAACAACATGTGAAATGCTTATCCCCGGTTGATCCACAAGAGCTAGACACCGAGTACCGAGTACCGTGCCTGTCCGTGTCGCTCTCCCGAAAGTGGAGCACCGGGACCTTTAGCTCCTCCCCATTCACATTCCGTCTTCTATTGATATCCTCTCTTCTTCAGTCTTTCCTCGCACCTTAAATTGGAAAACATGATGATAAAAAAAAAAAAAAAAAAGGAATGACGGGGAAATTAAACCTCTGATCCTCCCCGCCTCCCGGGACCGAACCGAACCGCCCGAGGAGACCCGGGGACTCTGACCACCGGCGCCCGGAAGACGGAAACCCTCCGCGGGACCAGACCCGGCGGTCACCCGGAGGGCAACGTCGAGGCTCAAGGCCCTCGTCCCCGCTATTTAGGGGGCGGGTGGTAACCCCGTCGTGCCATCGATAGGTTACACCTGAGTGATGCCGCATCTCAACATCTTAAAAAAATAATGGAACAAGGCGCTCGGCACTCGAGTCCGGACATCCCCGGCGATGTGGCGTTTCAACATGAGGACCGCGTACACGACAGGCTTCGCCGACAGGCTTCGCGGCCGACACGCGGCTGCCACCCCCTCCTGCCGGGACGCCCTTGCCGCGCCCTTCGCCGTCCGGATCGGGCAGGTCTATGCAGGAAGCGGCGGGGCGTCCTGCACGTGTGGCGTGGTCCGATGGCTCGGGGGTGGTGCCTTGTCCTGGACCCCAGTATTATCCGGTAACCGGGGATGGTCCCTGGATTCGTTGTCGGGTTGTACGCGGCGACTGAATCTCCTTCCAAGCCGGCCGACATGGAATGTGTTTCCGGGGTGGAGAGAGCACTGGCTGAGGGTTTGCAAGGTAGGCAGACGGACCTCGGATACATTGAGCCTGAAGACGTTCCCGCCTCTATTACAACAGCCTACATACCTCACGGCTAGAGGGACGTCGTGGCACGCTGCCTTGAGCGTGAAGCGAAAACGTAAATGGCGGCTCATAAAGAGGGATGCGCTTGCAGCGCCGTCACGAACCTTACCAGGCGAGATGGCGGGAGGACTAAATCACGCCTCCTTCAATTTTTCTGCCAACCCCCAAGCCTCCGACTCCCACTTGAGAACCGAAGGACTACGAAGCGAAGGGAGCGGTACCTCCTTACCCTGCTGTGCCCAGCGCTGGATTACAGTGTCACTAACTTGTTATGCGGGTCATCGATAATGTTACTCATCTAAGGAGGTCTGCTAGTCCATTTAAGAGACTGTTAGTTGGCGGCGGCTCTCTCGTTAGCATTGGCGGCAAGGAGTACGTTGAATTCTTTGTTCTAGACGAGGTTGTGTGATCCTCATGAAGACTCGTTTCATCAACGTTCCAAGCTGCAAACATGTCCTCCACTTTGGTGTCTAGGTACACACTAGACTGCCCACCACGCCGTCCTGGCCAAATATAGCCTGTGATATAATTATAATAAGGCTACCTGTGATTGTGAGTACTATAAAAATCTGCAAAGGGCTGTCCTCTTGTCTGTCAAATCTTTATCGCAGTAGTCGCCTTCGGCATGCTGTAAAAGAGCACTCATCGGATCGAACAAACTTCCAAAATCCGGACAGCTGAAGTTGTACTCCGAATCGTCACAGATGTATTTTCCGGATTGGTAGCAACAGCCCGACAGGATCTGCCGGCCATCTGGCGAGATCGCGACTGATGGACCGCCTTGGAGGTGGGGATAGGTAGAGCTAGGATCTGCCATTTTTTCTTGCTTGCGGTATTTATATTTGTGGGGCAACATAGCATATCTCGTCCAACTTTTCAGCTTAAGGAAGAACCAAAGCAGAAGAGGGCTGAAGGGTAGCAGTCTTATTTGTCGCGTGCGTGGACTGGACAAGGTCAAGCGGAACAACATCGCCTTCCTCGAACCACCGCGTCGGAAGCGGAACGACGTGGTGCAACCTAGCGCCGGCGTTGAGCGGGTGGGAGAACTCTGTACTGCTCAAAACGCAGTCGAGACCGGGCGGGACAAGTGATATCAATGGCGCCTTCATTATTGGTATGCCGCTCATGTATCATGGCCCGGGGCCTGCCGGATAGCAATGCTTGTCAGCGTCCCTCAGTGATATTACCGAAGCCGCATAGGGATCTCCGGAACGAGGAACTCCCTGAAAGCACTCCCCGCACTATGCAGCGACTGGTCGACCACTAGGCGGCGTAATGGGCGCCGATTACTCGACACACAGTCGCCGCTCCAGTTCCCGGGAATATGGTCGCACAGTTACCGGGAACCTCGGGATGGTCAGATTAAATTCCAAGTCCCCGATGGTATATCAGACTCTGTCCCGTCCATGGCAGGGTGGAAGTTTCTAGTAGCAAAATACCGACACTACGTTCCCCCCACGACCACCTACCCCCTACCCCGACGCTGAACGTCAGCTGGAGGCCCACCTTGGGCAACTTACACTTCAACCTGAGTATGCGTCACGATCAATTGGAGATGGGCGGCGATCGACAACGATAAGGCAGCGTATCCGGCGCTACCACCGTCTTGCAATGCGCCAAAAGCTCTTGGGACCTAGAGTTCGGAGAACAGTCGAGCGGCGGTGCTCAAAGCCGAAGCACCAGCAGAATGAGGCTCCACTGTCTCAAGCCTCCGCGACGTTAGCTCTAGACTAGTTCCGTCTTCTCGGTGAGTACAGGAACCAACCGCACACCACTAGTATTGACCATGGGAGTTAGTTGTAGGTAGAGTTCGTGTGTTTCAGATTAATCGTTTTGAGGAGATTTCGGGTGTAAACAGGCTCGCGTTTTACTCAGTAGCCAACATCACCAGGCAGTATACTTCGGTGGAGGAAATAGACCCTGTTTATATAGAATTGCAGACACAGAAGTGGGACAAGAGGGGGCATGAGAATTCTATGAGATAAACCACGAGCACGAAGATTCCACAATAATCCCGCCGCCAGTTGATTCCGCTTGGCTTGTGCCAGTCCATTCCACCTGCCTCGGACCCTTAGCACTTCGGCTTGCCTCGGCTTTAAGCGACGCGTGAAACAAGTCCCGTCTCACGGACGGGGTTAGTTGAATGTTGCGAGAGAAGATCACCAACTGCAAAAGACTCCGTGTTCACTTTACAACGGGAAGAGAGTGGGACGGGAGGTGCGGAGTGCGGGGAAACAAACTATGAGGATGAATGTCTTGGCGGCAAAAAAGAAAAAAGAAAACGATAATCCAAAGCCGATGTTGGCGACGGGAGACGTGACCAGAAATCCATATCTCGTCCGAACGAGGGTCCTAGGAGGTGAGATAGTGCACTCCAATGAGCCCTAGAGAGAGCATATCGACCTTATTAGTATAGAGCGTAACGGTCGTTCCAAGAACTCAGGGGCTACACAGACAGTTCCAGTAAAGGTCTCTATGTGTTCCTGCAAGTGGTGCTTCGAAGTGTCCAGATCGGCAAATTTAGTAGTCAGCTCCTGGCCGTCACGAACGAGGACGTTGTCTGGTTTCACGTCGCGATGAGTAATACCGTTGATGTGCATATAACGCAGTGCGCTATGCTGATCTGCATTAAGAAGAGGACAGCGCTATCAGTGTCAACGGCTGCCAGTTCGGCCTCGGCCTCAGATACCTAACGCTTATAGTGCCACCCTTTCCTAACTGTAGCACATAATTGTTTATGATGACGCCCGGCCTGGGGCGTATCATCTGGCAAGCCGGGCGGGCGTCCTCCCAAATCACTTTATAAGCAGCCTCAACAGTCTCGTTTCCGTGAAATAGGCGGTCCACATTCCATGTATACTTGAAATCGCCGACGTATGGGAAAAAGAAAACACTTCCATTACAACCCTTATCAGTGCTACCTTCTACGTGCCATGGCCGTGTAACCTCGCCACCTTCAACGCCCTATTCGCCGGCGCGAATCCAATCTCCTCTCCAAGAATCTTCTCGGCGACCGTCGCCGCAGGGTGCGTCGAGCCCATCTTCGAGAGCAGCTGCCGCGCGTGAGCCGCTGCCGACATCCTCACTTGCGCCGCGAAACTCGAACCGCCGTCACGATACTTCCCGTGCTTCCTCGGCTCGGGCTGGATTATCTGCGGGGCGTTGTCCTGGAGGCGCCGGTGCCCGGTGTCTATGCGCGAGCCGTTGTCTTCTATGGCGAGGCAAAACAGGGCCGACGCGCAGACAAAGTAGGGGATGAATCCTGACACGCGCCGGAGGGTGAAGAGGTCGTCGTATGACTGAGCCAGCGCCAAGATGGACTGCGCGGCCTGTACGCACATCTGGCGGGGCCAGACGTCGGAGTCTTCCACGGCGAGGCTGACGAACGGCCGAAAGGCGCAGAGGAGGCAGAAGTGGTAGTACATGCTATACGCCGTTAAAACCTAGACCCATTTACGGGGGCTAGCAAACCGGTGTGCTTACTGTATAAATAAGACGAAGGGTGTTCTGATGCTATCGGAGTTGAAGAGGCTAAAGAGCCTGTCGTACCAGTCGAGACACTTCCTATAAACCTCCGCTAGATCACTTGAGGGACCCTGGGTATTTGACCGAGTCGATATTATAAGCCCGTGCACGAGCTCGGTTAGCTGGAATATCTTAGCCGCGAGAAGCTGGAGATCGAGCCGCGGGCCAGACGCGTCCGTGGCGAAATCTAATCTTCTTGTTAGTAACGGATCCCTCGCCCGTTCTAATCCTGCTTCGGTACTTACTTAGTCTGGGACTATCGCCTTCTTGGTAAATATCTTCGATGGTATAAGATACCCGAGCTTGGAGAATAATACTCTCCTGGGCGGAGTGATTAGGAACATTAAAGATGCGCCCCGTTGTCAAGGATAGCATCCTAGACGCCGTGGTTAGACAAGTCGTCACGCAGGGAGAGTAGTGGCTCTTGGAATGATATACCGAGTCAAAGATACCGCGCCGCAGTACGTAGTAGCCCGCGCCCTCACGTATTGCCCGTCCTCCTTTGCCGTCACGCGCTGGCAAAGCTCTGCGATGGTATTGGCAAACACCTCAGCGAGCCCCTGAGCTTCCGTCTCTCGTCCGCACCGCATATGGTAGAGCGAGAGGATTCCAAGGGCCTGGACATCTGGGAGGCTAATGATTTGTTTATTGTCTCGAAGGAGGGCCTGCGCCCTCTCATAGAAATATTTGCTTCCTACCCATCCGGTCGGGAGGACGTCGCTGCTGTCGCCGTACTCATTGACCAGCCGCGTCGATAGTGCCAAGATCGCATGCACTAATGCTACCGAACAGAATCGATCTGATCCGTTGTGAAAATCTTGCAGGAACGAGTCTCTGTGAATGAGGCAGAATGGCAGGTAATCCCAGGTGCGAAGGACGTCAAATAGGTGCCGTATGTGAGCTCTCGTCCACCCCGTGTCGGTCCATATATCTGTAGGCGGTTCGGAGGCATACGCGTCGATTGGGAGCGGCGGGAGAGTCAGAATCGTCGACTGTCTAAGCCTCTCGGCCAGGCTGGGGCCAGGGCCACACGACCTCCATGAGAGCAGTTGGTCGAAACAGTGTAAACCGATAGATTGACCAGTCCATGAAGTAGTAGACGCAGCTTGAGATACTTGCTGTGAGACGGAAGGCTGCGGCGTGCCAGCCCCACTGTTAACGCTTTCACCAACCCCTTCGACGCTCTTATGTGACTTGTTACCCTCTGTCGGTGCCCGAGACACGCTCCGTGACACAGGAAGGTCTTGACACAAGGCGAGGGCCTCCTTTAATCGCGCGATCTCGGCGCGTAGCTCGTCCTTGGATGTATGCCGCCTGTGGCTGTACTCGCACACCTCACCGGCTTCCTTGCATCTCTGGCAAGGAGTTTCGCCGTCGCACTAAGACAGGAGACGTTAGTATACTCATGTCGCAATCTTATGTTCGGCTACTCGAGACTGTAAATAATATTCATTTTCCTTCTTTCAGGAAAGGGACTTGGGGAGAACAACTTTCGCTCGCTTCTTGCGACAGAACTGGCAGGCTGTTGGTATCTGGGCTCGGAGTGGCATGCTCTCTCCGCCGGCGTTATGTTGGGGGAGAGCTGGCCGAATGGCACGCGGGCGCCTGAGGCGGCTGTTATAAAAACAATAATACGCGAATGTTTCGCTCAATTGAGCATATGATGACGTCATCAATAATTTCTTTCATGTCCTGTTGGCTCGGATTTTAGCCCCACCCGGAGTAAATATCCCGTGAGGTATGTATGCTGCGGGCAGGAAGCTGACAAGGGTTAGCTCTGCGTCCCACATACAAGTCTGATCCCTTAAGAGATGTTCGTACGTGTCTACACCTATTCTGGGGTCATGTCTGTTAGTTCGATTACAAGACCCTGCTAGCGCAGTTAGTCCATGTCCAAACGCAATTTTGATGAATATCTTGAGCGACGATTCGCTTCTGGAAAGATATATTGATCTTGGTAGAGGTTAGCTATTGCCTGAATAATTATTACGGGGGTTATGATGCTCGAATGACCCTAAATCCTACGATATTGGTATTATAGCTAAACGGGCAGCGATGGGCCATTTAGATATCTCAAAGACCGAACTACTGCCGAATACACACGTAGCTATAGTTAAAATTAGAAGCCTAGCTAAGTCAACTTTTCTAAAGTCCAATCATTAATATAGGATATCTAGGTTCTCCGCTGCTGTTGTATAAATAAACGATATGCCTTCGTACCTGTGAATGCGAAGATGGAATTCGGTTCTTCGATTTCAAGTTCTCCGATTATAATGTTTCCTTTCGTGTCCGCTGGTGGGTGTGAATTTTGAGGTTTCGCATGAAGTACCTTGTGCTGCCCCCCTCTGCTCATACCCACCATTATGCATGAACGCCAAGCTCACCCCGCTCGCGCGAGCCGTGGCGGACGGGTGAGCAAAAAACACAGATGACTCGAAGTGGCGGTTCCGCCGATGGGCCGGCGCCCGGAGCGTTTCCCGGAATCTTGTGACGCAACGGCACTTTTACGCTTCGGATGGCGCCACCGCCATTCAGCGTCGTGTCCGTCGAGCCGAATTCCGGCGTCTTTAGCGTAGCGTCTTCGGGTTTTGTATATCCCTAATGGCCGCGTCGTCCGCTCGCTCCGACGCCCGACGGCCCCACCCGGTCCGACCCGGCGGTCTCCACCCCGCCCCCCTGCCCCGACGATATCCACGATATCCACCCCGCCGGCTCCGGTGACCTCCGCATCTTACCTAGAACGTACGTAGCCGCGCATGGTTTGAGTCCATCGCCATCAAGGGGGGCCCCGATAGCTTCCATGCAAACAGGCGGAAGCGCTACGTCTGGGGGGCATAAACGTCGACCCTGGAAAAAGAGTCCGGGCCCCTGGCGTCATAGACGGGCAATCTTTTGCCATGGCTCCGCAAGCCCGTAGTAGATGGGGAGGCTAGATATACTCTGGAGCCATGACTTCCTCTTTACACAATCGGCGTCACTCCATGTCCACCGGGCAACTTCACGGGATTGCTCATTCGAGGAAAGCCATAGGAGAGCCCCGGAGATCTAGCCCGAGCATTATAGCTTGTATCCCCCGGTTAGGAGCCAAGACACACACACACCCTTTCGCGTCAACAGCACGTAGAGCAAGCTGGATCCCTCACCCCTTCCATCCACGATGCCTCCTTTTTAGTCCCTCGTCGCGAGATGGGGGCTGCCCACAGCGTCACTCCCGTCTCAACCGTGCGCGGCGGGGATATCGCGTGACCTAGACATGCCGCTGAAAGGGAAAACAGACTCCATGTTGGCGTCCTCATCAATCTGGCTGTTAATACAGGCGGTAAGTGTCGGCGGGCCGGCGCTCGACTGGAAGTCTTCTCAGAGGCACAGGAACGAGGGGACCTCGGTGCCCGTGAACGAGACATGATCATAATGTTCCATAACCGAACGATATCCCCTGAGCGGGGATGAGCAGAACCCAAGCCGCAAAACCTGTAGAACGCAGAAAGGAACTAATTCGTAATAGTATTACACTACACATATGAACACGCAAGGATACACATAACCATCGCCAACTCCATCGCTCCATGCCACGCAAACCATCTCCCCCCTCCCTCCCCCCGTCTCAACCACCCATTACCCACCCTACGCCTCACTCCTCTTAATCCGCATCGCCAAGTCCCGATTCTCCCCCTCCAGCTCCCCAAGCCTCGCCCTCGCCGCCGACCGATCCTGGTTCCTCCCCTCCCTCTCAGCCCTCAGCTTCCTCTCCATCTCCCTCAGCCTCAACATGAGCGCGTTATCCCTCTCCTTCCCCCAGCCCTCCCTCGTACTCTCCCTCGTCCCGTCCTCGGACCCCTCCTGCCGAAGATTCGTCCCCGACCCAGTCCTCATAATCGCAGACGACGACTCCGCCATCGCGGACCCGGGCCTCGCGGTGCCGGGCCTGCCCCTGACCCTCGACCCACTAACCTCCCTATCCCGCGGGCCCGTTGGAATCGAAGGCGACGGGCTCCCCGACCCGTCGTACGCCGCGCGGCTCCTAACGTCGCTCGCCGTCCGCAGCGTCGCGTTCTCCACCTTGAGCTGCCTGTACGCCTCCTCCAGCGCATCGTACCTCGCCGCCGCCCCCTCCTCGCCCCCGGAGCCGCGGGAGCCGCGGGTGAAGGACCCCGCCGCGATGCCGTTGCGCACGATGCTCTCCAGCCTCTCGAGCTTCTTGGTCCGCACCCCGAGGTTGTTCTCCAGGTTCTGGTACTCACGCCACAGCTCCCTCTCCACCGCCTTGATCCTAGTCTGGAACCCGCCGACCATCGCCTCTACAGTCTTCACCGCCGCTAGGAGGTTCCGGCTGAAGCCGGGGAGCATGGTCGCCACGGACTCGAGGCTCGGCAGCGCCCTACCGCTGATGAGACTATTATCGTGCGCCCAATCGCTCCCGCACAGCGCGCTCAACCGCACCCACAAAGCGAGCAGCAGCTTGTCCCGCTCGGTGAGCTGCTCCTTCAACTGCCCCTCGAGACCCGAGAGCCGCTTGACCGCCTGGCTCCGCGACGACTCGAGCTCCGCGATGCGCGACTCCTGCGTGCTGACCGTCACGCTGACGTGCTGGTGCGTCTTCTGGAACGTCTCGAACTGCGCCTTTGTCGCGCGGTGGCCCTGCCGCTCCTTGTCGAGGAGCTCGCCTAGGCGCCGCGACTCGAGGCCGTGCGACTCAAGGAGGGTGTCGCGCTGCCGGATGAGATTGTCCTTTTCGACAATGTCGGCCTTTGTAGTGTCGAGCTGGCGGACCGTGTCCTCGAGCTGGCGCTGGAGGTTGGAGATGGACTAATGCAGTTAGAAAACGAACACTCCCCGGGCTATTGCCACAATATGGGATGGGACACTCACATTCAGGAGACTCGACCTCGTCCCGTTGAGATCCCCCAGCGCGACCCGCAGATTCCCCTCAAGCTCCATAAGCCTCTCCTTCCACTCCGACGCCTCCGTCTCCCTCGACGAGAGCGCCTTACGCAACCTCCTCGCCTCGTCCTTGGCCGTCGACGCCTCGCGGTTCAGCCCGTTGACAAACTGCTGCACCTCCTCCTTCTCGCGGTTCGCCACCGCCTCCCGCTGCCTCCTCTCCCCCTGCAGCCTCTCCTCCAGCTCCACCGCCTGGTCCTTCTCGTCCCTCAGCGCCTGCTCCGCGCCCGCGAGCTCCGCCTCGAGGTTCCCGATGCGGATCTTGTCGGCCTCCTGCTCCTCGCGCAGGAACGCAATCTCGCCCTGGGAGGACTCTTGCTGCACGCCCAGCCTGTTTGCCTTGTCGTTGGCCTCGCGCAGCTTGCCGTCCAGCTCCTCGAGCTCGCGGTTCGCCTGCGACAGCTCGCCCTCCAGCTCCTGGATCCGCCGGAACTTGCTGTCCTGCTCGTCCTCGAGCCGCAGCAGCGCGTCACTCATTTTGCGCATCTCCTCCTGCAGCGCCTCAAAGTTCTCCGCCCGGTCATGCAGATCCAGCTGCAGCTGGTGGATCTCGCCGTTCCTCTGCTCCCCCTCGCCCTCGAGCGCGTCAATCTCCTCCTGCGCCTCCCGCTGCAGCGCCTCGAACGCCGCCTCCACCTCCGCCTGCTCCCTCAGCGCCTCGTCCCGCTCCGCCTGCAGCGCCACCAGGTCGTTAACCGTTGCGTCCAGGTCCCCCTGCAGCGCCCCGGCCCACTCCTCCGCCGCCCGCTTCCCGTCCACCGCCGTCTCAAAGTCCTGCATGCACCGGTCCAGCTCCTGCTGCAGCTCCTGGTTTTGCAGCTTCACCTCGCTCACGCGGTCCCGGAGCTCCGTCACCTGGTTCTCCAGTTCCTCGCGCTCCGCCTCGTCGTCCGCCTGGCTCTGCCGCGTCGTCGTCCCGCTAGCTCGCGACTGCGGCCGCTGGTGGTGCGCCCCCGCACGCGACGCCGACCGCTCCAGCAGCGAGTCGATCGTCGAGGGTGCGGGGCCGCCTCTGCGCTGCGACATCTTGAGGTCCTCAATCTCCTGGTACAGCCTCTCCTTCTCTCGGTTCCGCGACGTGAGCATCGAGGTCTGGGCCCCCACCTCGCGCCTCAGCTCCGCGTTCTCGTGTCGCAGCTGCTCGCTCTCGCGCCGGAGCTCCTCGGCCAGCGTCGTCGCGGTACTGATCCCGTCGTTGACGCTGTGGCCCTCCCCGCCCGACATGCCCGACACCGGGCGGCCCAGCTCGGCCTCGCGGTGTTTCTTGGTGATGTTGTAGATGTTGGTCGTGTGGTGCATGCCGCCGCCCGACGCCATCTCCTGCTTCAGCCGGAATACCTCGTCGCGGAGCCGCCGGTTGTCCTCGTCCGCCTGCTCGCGCCGCGCCGTCTCCTGCTCGAGCAGGTCCTTCCAGACGTCCGTCTCGTCTTGTCTCCCGAGGCTCTCGCCCGCCGTGCGCTCGCCAAAGGACCGTACCACCTCGTTGAGTTTGCGCTTCTCGGCCTCCTTGCTCATGCACTCGTGCCGCAGCCGCTCCACTTCGACGACGTACTCCTCCATCCGCTCCCTGAGGTAGTAGAGCTCCTCCTCGCGCTCCCGCGCGGCCTCGTCGTACACAGGCCCCTCGGAGCTTGCCCCGCTCTTGGCCGTGCTCGGGCGCTCGTCGTCCTCCTTGAGCAGCTGCTTCTCCAGCTCCTTGACCCTCCGCCTCATCGCCTTGTTCTCCCTCTGAATGACGGCGAGGCTCGTCTTGAGCTCCACGTTCTCGGAAATCATCTCCTTGACGCCCTCCTCCGAGACCTTGTCCAGCCGGTCGCTGAGGAACATGACCTTCAGCTTCAAGTCAAAGTTCTCCTTGGACAGCCGCTCGATGGTGCTGCTCTGCTCCTTGAGCGTCAGGTTCTTCCCCGAGCGCGAGGGCGCCGCGCTGGCGGGGGCTGCCGAGGCCGAGAACTCGGAGGGCCGCCGCGGGGTAACGAGCCCGCCGCGGAACTTGTACTCCTTGGCGAGCGACTCGGGGACCCGCACGTTCTGCACGCGCCGCGCGATGACGGTGTCGGTCGGGGCGTTGAGCGAGCCGGAGCCCCGCGCGGGCTTCGGCGTCTGGAAGGCGTTCTGGTTGCTATCCTGGTACGCGGCGTCCTCGTCGAGCGGCTCTAGCTGGCTGGGACCCCTGGACCCGGCCGCGTCGAGATCCTCGATTCCGGACGCCATGCTCCCCATGCTTATCGACCGGCTGAGGAACCCGCTCGACCCGCGCGGCGTCTCGGCGTCGGGCACCGCGCCGCCGGACTGCAGCGCAAAGTCGGCGCCCTGGCCGACCGTCGCGTCGCTGTCGGCATCCTCCTCGACGGATGACGTCGAGGAGCGGTGGCTGCGGAGGAACTTTGGGCCCTGGTCCCGGAGCGCGTGGCCTGGCGTGTGGCCAGCGTCGACGGCGATCCCCGACGGGCTGGGACTGCGGTGCTGGCGCGAGGAGAAGCTCGAGGGGACGGCGAGGGTCTGCGGCCGGCGAGGCGTCTCGGTGGCGCCCGGGCGCGTGTCGCCGGTCGAGGCGTCGTAGGAGTCGTCCGCGTCTAGTCCGCGGACCGTGGTGCCCCCTGACCTGTTGCTTGCGGAGGATATGGCGCGGGATATGGTGCGCGCCGCGGCGGCGGCGGTGGGGGAGGACACGAGATTCTCGAGCTCCGAAGTGGTGTTCGAGGCGTCGGCGGTGTAGTCGTGGGACTCGGACGTTGACAGCGTGTCGTCGTGAGAGGCAGGGGGCGGAGACTTCGCGTCGTCGACGAACGCCGCCTTGGCCGGCGGGGAGCTCCGCGGGGACACGGCCTCCTCGACCAGGGGCGGCAGGCCGGGCGACGGCTGGTGGGGTCTCGAGGGAACGTCGAAGAGGTACGTGTCGTCGTTGGCGGCGGCGGTCGGCTTGTTCGGCAGCGGGGACACGGGGGCGCGGAAGCTCGACTCGACGTCCTGGAGGTGGGCGTGGACGTCGCTGTCGTCAAAGGGCGCGGTGGGGTCCACGCGGCTGTCGTCGGGGAGGGCGTCGGTAAAGGTGGTCTCTATGAAGGAGTGGCCCTGGGGGCTCGATTGTTGGGGGGGTTCCGGCCGGGGCGCCGGGGGACCGGCGTCATCGTGGCCGGGGGCTGGCGCCGTGCCGGCCTGGGGGTCGTCGTCCATCGTGGGGTGTTCGACGGTTGGGTTCGGTGTGGTGTTCGCGGGTGGGAAGGGTCGTCGCTTTCGCGACTGGTTCGTGTGTAGAGGACAGCAGAGCTCTGTCGGTGAGAGCACAAGCGTCAATCGTGGCACGGCGTCGTCGGTCTATCGGCGCATCACCGCATGGTCCCGCGCGAAACGTGCAGTATGCATCGAGGTCAGGCGTCGAGGTCGAGGCTGATGGTGTCGCTGAAACGGATGCCGTCGAAACGCAGAGGTCGTCGGGCCAATCCAAGGTCAGGGTCTCGGCGGGTGCAGGGGCGGGCGCTCGGACGTCGATACGAGCCGGGGTTTCGAAAATCTGGTTCGGGGACGGTGGTCTGATGACGCGCTTTGCCTTTGGTGCAATTGCGGCGGTCGCGTTTTTAGGTTCGAGGGGGCCACTGTTTTGGGTGCCTGGTGGAGCCGTTCCTGAGTTCGGTGTATGGTGTCCGGTCTGTCCTCTCGAGGTCGGGCGAGCTGGACGAATTCTGCTGCTTCTGTACGACAGCGCTAGCTCGCAGCGCTCAGGCACGAGGTCGTGGCATTGGGGCCCTCTGTGCAACCCGACGTCGTTGCTGTGACACCCGCACTGTGCCGGATCTGACAAGTCAACAACAACATGGGTAGTGGGGGAAAACCGAACTTTGCTTAATGAATTTATTGACAGAGGAAATGATGGTCTCGGTAGGGAGTCACTGCTCGGGGAAAGAATAGGGGTAAGAGTCAACCCTTCGGTTTTCATACTCGTTCAGTCCTGGTTATTGAGAGGGGCCATACTGTACTGGCTAGGGAGCTCTGATGTACCTCGCCTCACAGCACCGAGAGGGATCCCTAGCCCCGCCATCCTACAAACCGGATATAGTATTTCTGCAGAGAATAAAGTGGACGGATAAAGATTCGACTGCCTACCTTGCCTCGGGCAGCTTCGGGCGCGGCCAGCGACAACCAGAAGCACTCGAGAGCCCGTCGAGTACACTATTCGGTACAAGTAATCCCACAGAGGGAGATCCACCTCCAGCATCCCCACTCCACCACGTATCTCATACAAATCCGCCGAGCGTAAAAGAAGACCGGATGGGTCGATCAAATCATCAAAAATCCCGTTGACATAAAACATCCGCATGCTCGATCCTAAGTCCCATCAGCCCTTAACACCGCGCTCCGCAAGCTAAGAAGTAAACCCATACATATCCCGTCCAATACATCATTATACATCCCATAAACAAGCCCCCGTCTGATAAAGCCCGTCTTCCCAGGCCATAAAACCACCCGTGCCCAGCACACATGCCCAAAGATACGCTCATAAGCCGTCTGGCCTGCACGCCGAGGCCTCGGGAGTGAAGGCGCACAAGGCGAAAGACGAGGTCATAGCGACTCGACGAAGACGTTGTAGGCCATCACCATGACCCATATAAGGCAGAGCATCCCCACCAGCGAGAATGCAAAGACGGCATGCCATGATTGACCTACAAGCATCCCCCCTCGTTAGCTTACTGCCAATCAACGCCAACCCTTCAAACCTCAAACCACAGACCCCAGTCCGACCAGGGAAAAAAAAGGGGAAACAAGAGCCACTCACAAATACTCCTCTCCATCATCCAAGCCAACGTCTCCCTCCCATCCCCCCTCGGACTCTCACTAAACACCCGGAGGTTACACTCCCCGTTGACCCCGTTGGACCCCCACAGCTGGATGGCGACGACGACGAGGCCGACAAACCAGAGGACGAAGACGAGGAAGGCGCCGATCATGACGATGGCGGGGAGGAGGCGGTGGCGGGAGAGGAGGAGGACGAGGGTGCCGACGTAGAGGATTGAGAAGGAGGCTACTGTTATGTAGTAGGGGAAGTACCTGCGGCGGACGGTTAGTGTTGTGCCTGCTGGCGGGGGGTATCTCGGAGGTTCTCCGCGAGCCTGAGAGGAGACAGATTCGGGAGACGGGAAGGAAGAGGGGAAGAGGGGGGACGCACCAAGGCACAGGCAACTCAAGCCGGTACTGAATAGCAATAAAGCTAGAGAAGACCCCCACGATGGCGCACGAGCTCAGAAGCATGAGGAACATCCACGCGTTGAAGGGGATCCACGGCCACTTGTACGTGTGGACGTGCGAGACGCGCTCCCGCTTGCGGGTGTAGGCCGTCGAGGGGGCGGTGCGGGTTGTGGAGGACATTCTGGACATGGCGGCTGTGGGTGAGGGTGAGAGTTGGTATGGGTGGCTCGGGGTTGGAGGGGTGGTGTAGTCGCTATTGAGGCGGCGTCGAGTCGGGGGAGATGTAGGATCAGAGGCAGGGGTCTCGAGGCGGATGAAGGTTCGGGCTGGTATCGGGTGGTCGAAGTAGGTATCGAGTTATCGTCGAGTATGAGATCGTATCTGAGATTGAAACCCTAGCTCAAGGAACGTCCAAGACAATCAGAAGCAAAGACTCAGGGAATCCTCAACCCAATTTATCTCCGCCTCCATTCAGCATATCCACCAAACCGTCACGAATCCTCCAACCGGCAAGCCCAAAGGTATCCCCGGTCCTAAAAAGACGACTCGTCCAATGGGCGGCACCCGACCACGAGGCAGAGATACCCGCGCTGTCCCGCTGGCGCTTCCTCCCACCGCCACGTCGTCCGCAGGGCGGATTGGGCTTCTTTCGTCGTCCGCCCCACGCTGGCGGGGCCCCAGTGGTAGCGGGAATCGAGATGTGACAGATGTCGATGGAAATTGGGCGGAGGCGGTCAGGTTGGTGCTAGACGGGGCCAAGAGGTGAATGATGGTGATGTCAAGGGTCCACGGATGGGAAGTTCCCTGGGCCGTTAATCGATGTTCCTTTGTCGAGGCGAGGTGGACGAGAAGACCCTGGGTGCGTGGGTTCTGTGGGGTGGATGGTCGGCGAGGCAACGGGTCCATTCGCAGAGGGATTTCGCAGAGGGACGAGGGTGGGGTCACATGCCACCAGCGCGGATCCCCGCCAGGGTCCTGCGGGGCACTCTGTGATACACACACCTCGAGTCCGGCCATGGGAATTTGACGCTTGTTTTGTGCCTTTGGCTCGTGGGGGCTTTTTTTTGCCTTGCCTTGAGCATCTTATCGAGTCTACAGGGCCATCTTGTGCTACAGAATCAGACGGGCTGGAACCAAACCGCCATAACAATCGGGGGACGAGTCACGGCACGCCACCGTCCCAAAAGTCATTCTGTATTTGCCAACTCCCATCTACACATTTACCCTACATGCACCATCGAGAAGAAGAAACCCTTCCCCCCTACAGAATCGACTCCCCGAGCGCGCACCGCACAATACTACACCCCGCCCTAACCGTCTCCGCAACCCCCAGCTCCCCCGCCACGACCTTGGGGTTCACCTCCACCAGGTCCACCGCCACCAGGCTACCCGTGTCGTGCAGCGCCTCGCAAATGTAGTCGCCCTCGCGGAGCGTGAGCCCCCCGCGCACGGGCGTGCCGGTCGAGGGCGCCCACATGGGGTCCAGGGCGTCGACGTCGAAGGAGAGGTGGATGGGGGTGTCGGGGCCGATGTGTTCCGTTGCCATCTCGACGATGCGGCCGATGCCGTGCCTGGGTCTGTCAGTCTTGTTTCTTGTCCAGGACTTTGCGCGTCTTGTTTCTGGTGCCGGTAGAGGTTGGAGGGGGGAGGGGAGAGGGGGGCGGTCTCACTTGTCAATGTCATGCATGCTAAACGCCTTGATGCCGTTCTCCTTCAGGATCCGCTTCTCCGCAACATCCACATCCCTCAACCCGATATAAACCAGCTTCTTCACACTAATCAGGTTCTCCTCCCTCAGCCACCCAAAGTACTCCCTCTTCTCCTCCTTCGCCAAGCCCGTCAGGAACCCCAGCGGCATCCCATGCACATTCCCGCTATCACTCAGCTCCGGCGTGTTAATGTCCGCGTGCGCATCCACCCAAATGACGGCAATCTCCTTGCCCATCCGCTCCCTGACCGCCTTGGCGCTCCCCGCCACCGTCCCGATGGCGACGCTGTGGTCGCCGCCGAGCGTCAGGACCATGCGGCCCTCGCGCGCGTGCGCGTAGACCTGGTCCGCGATCTTCTCCGTCACCGCCGAGACGGAGCGCGGGTTCTTCATGTTGCGGTAGGGCGGGTCCTCGGCGGGGGGCGGGACAAGGTCCGTGTAGTAGTGGATCGACTCGTCGCCGTGGATGGTGTAGCCCAGGTCGTCGCGGAGCTGGTCGACGAGGCCGGCTTCGATGAGGGCCTGTGGGCCGGCGTCGACGCCTTCCTTGGTCTGGGGGCTGTCAGTGGGTGTCTTGAGCGAGGGGGCAAGGGTCGGCGACGGGGCGACGAGGGGGAAGGGCGCGAGGCGTGGAAGGTGGGGGACGTACCTGGCCGCGCGAGAAGCCCACGGCGACGATGCCGAGGTCCTCCGGCTGCGAGAGGAACCGCGCCTTCTCAACGTTGGTCTGCATGGCTGCTGTCGTCGGATGCGCGAAGCTGGTGTATTGGATGAAACGGGAACGAAAGAACGAGGCTAGCTTGAAAAGACACTTTCGCGCTCTCGGTGCGGGAAGGGGAGGAGGGGATAGATTATCTCTGATAGATAAGGGCTAGATCTTTAGCTCCGGCAGTGAAGCGACGGAATATGGGCTCCGCTTCTCGTACTAACGCAATGTAACTTGTAGCTAAGGCTCAAAGTTCGATGTGAGTCAACAACCCGAAAGCGGCGCGGACCACGCCCTTTTAAAGAAAAAAACCAAGAGAACACGTCTAGAACCCCGCCCCCGAGAACTCCGGCTACAGACGAGACGAAAAAACCCCCCCAAAAAAAAGTCATCTGGCCCTTGGTAGCTTCCTAGTCTCACCTGCCATAAGCGACTCCTCGCGAAAGAGGGAGGAGGAGGGAGGAGGCCCGGGGCTACCCGCGGGGGTACCTCGCCCTCGGCCCTCCGCAGCTATTACCGAGTCGCTACTGCTCGACCCAGCGCTAGCGCGGGATCGGCGCCGGGGTCCTTGCAGTTAAGTGACATTGCTCCGGCTGCCCTTGCAGTTAAGTGATAAAGCCCCGCGCCCGCGCTTTGCAGTTAAGTGATAAAGCTCCGGGCGTGGCTTGAGAAGCGCACCGAGCTTTGCAGTTAAGTGATAAAGCTCCGTGTCGGGTGGGCTTCGCTTGGGGTTTGTCTTACGAGATGCGAATTGCGCCTTATTTTTTCACCTGCCGAGTACGAGGTATTCCAGGGACTTGAGGGGGCTTTCTCGGTGTTTAGGGAGGCGGGTGAGGAGGTGGGTATCGTCGGCTGGGTCGCAAAGGGGAAGGTCCCTCTGTGTGTGGTTACGTCATTCTCATGCCCCTCCATTTCCCCCCGCCGTCGCCCTCCACTTCAACCTCTTGTACCTATGTCGTGTCCCTACAGGCTGCATGTCCTCCAAGTCAGCTCCCCATCGACTTCGGACGGACGAATCCCGGTCACGAGAGGGCCCATCGAAGAGAGGCCGAGCGGTGCCGAGAATCGAGGGGTTCGTCAGTTGACCCCGTTCTTCGCGGCGCCATCACGCGCGCACCATCGCTTGCCAGCGTCCTCCACGAAGCCAACGTGACAGACCGGCGCTTCTCTAGACGACATCAGTCCCAAAGAGGAAGTCGGGACGTCGTTCCACATGTCATACCGGCGATTTCCACCCGACTCAAACCTTCTTTCGCGCACCCACCGACACCGGCGAGAGAACTCGACCATCACGGACGCGACGCGACGCCCTTGCCCCACCGTGCGCAACGCCCCGCAGAATCGCCGAGAGGGAACTTGACCTTGTCCCACTTCCCTACCTCGACGGCGACGCGAGCCATCGCTGAGCTGCCTACGCGATTCTTCATACCGCTCCGGTTACCAGAATACCGTTTCCCGTCGATCCCCGAGTGGTTGGCTGTACGTGTACGTGGTATCACATGCATACCGCCCTCCCGGCGTCCAAACCCCCTGTCAGAGCCAAGATCCGACGCGATGCATCAGTCAACGGCCCCGGGCCAAGACGAGCTCTGCGTCTTAATATCTGTAGTCCCGTCTCCTTGCCCCATGTCACTCTGTGATGCCACTGACAATGCCAATCGCCGCATCCTCTTATTCTACCCGTCCAGAGCCTGCACAAGCGAAACTCCTGCTACAGCGACATTAGCCGCGAATTGACAACCGGCGTCCCGTTGATACATCACCCCGTCTCCGCTCTAGCTCGCGCTCGAAGTCCGTGCCGGTCGTCGGCGTGGGCTGCTTCGACGGTGTTGTACCATATAGATTGATGTCGACAAATTATGCCTTTGGGTGATGCGGACGGTGCACTCTAATGGACAACCGCGGGCCCACCTCCTCTGGTGTCCATGATGGATCCCCGCCGCCCTCCTCGCGCTCCTCACCTCGGAACCGATGAGCTCGTCCGCAAAATACGGGTCTGAATCGCCGCAGCCGCCGGGGTCACCTTGGGCCAGTAGTAGCCCAGGCCTTTATCTACTCGCGCACTTACCCTTCTTCCCAGCCCTCCTCCCCCCTCACAGTTCCAGACCACCCGGGGTCGCCTGCTACAAGTAAGCCAGCAAAGACGGAACCCCCCTATCGTGAAGAACCAGGGCTCGTCTAACGGATTCGGCGCCTCCGTCTCGTGGTTTCGCCAACTCGCCCGCGGAGAGGCATGCGTTGAAGCGTCCGAGGAAAGTCCTTGGCGTATCGAGGGTCGACGGGGTACTGAGGGCCGCGACCTACTTCTTCGGGTGTCTAGTTTAATGAACAAGTGTCCTCGGTGTGGCGGAACGTGGGGCGATTGATATGGGTGTAATCACCGAGAATCACCGAGGGGTACCTCCCCGAGCCGAATGACATGTAAGAAGTGGGCATTTCCAGCTACATATATACAGCTACATACATCTACACAGAAAGGCAACCCCACCGTCCGCATCGCACCTACAACTTCGCATCCCTCTTCTTCCTCTCGTAGAGCTTCACCTCGAACCCCTTGACGCCCCCGTCCTTCATCACCCTCCTCAGAATCTTCCCACTCGGACTCTTCGGCACCTGGTCCACAAACACAATGCCCCCCTGCAGCCACTTGTATTTCGCCGTCTTCCCCTCCACCAGCGCCTTCAGCTGCGCCGCCAACTTCCTCAGCTCCTCCTCGCCGCCCTTCTTCCGGGGCACCACGAACGCACGGGGCCACTCCGTCGCCTCGTTCGCGTCGTAGACACCCACGACGCCCGCGTCCGCCACGTCCTCGTCGCCAGAGAGGATGGCCTCCAGCTCCGCCGGCGCGACCTGGAAGGCCCGCACCTTGATCAGCTCCTTTAGACGGTCCGTGATCTGGAGGTGACCCTCGGCGTTCAGCGTCCCCACGTCGCCGGTGCGGAACCACCCGTCGCGCGTGAGCGCCTCCTTGGTGACCGACATGTCGGGCTCCGCGACCGCCGCGCCCCCGATGGGGAGGTAGGCCGACAGCAGACTGGGACACCGGATGAGGACCTCGCCCTCGGCGCCGACGAGCGCGGGACGGAGAGGCGTCTCGGCAAAGGTCTCGTCGGGCCGCGCAATCATCAGCTCGACGCCCCAGTGCGGCAGCCCCGTCTTCCCCGCCTGCGAGTCCATCTCCGCCTCGCCTACCCCCCGCTGCAGCGACGTGCTGCACGTCTCGGACAGCCCGTAGCCCAGCCTCACGCGGAAGCCGAGACGCTTGAACACCTCCACGACGATCTCGTGCCCGAGAGGCGCCCCGCCCGTCACGCCCGCGATGACGCTCCCGAACTTGCCCTTGTACTTCTCCACGATGGGCGCCTTGGCGAGCATGACGGCCACGGGCGGCGCCATGTGGAAGTACGTGACGCCGTACCGCGGCACCGCCTCGAGGACCGTCTCGAGGTTGAACTGGTGCATGATGTACGTCGAGGCGCCGATGCAGGGGGCCAGCAGGAAGATGTTACAAAGGCCGAAGACGTGGTAGAAGGGGACGTAGCCGAGCCAATGCTGCCTCTGCTGCGGGCGGTAGTCCAGGTCGTGCCAGAGGGACGCCACGGAGAAGTTGAGCGCGTTGTGCGAGAGGAGCACGCCCTTGGAGCGGCCCGAGGTGCCCGAGGACCAGAGGATCACGGCCGTGCTGTTCTCGGGGCGGGTAATCTCGACGGCGCGCGCGAGGGGCTTGGCCAGCGTGAGCAGCTCGGTCCAGTCGCGCGCGCCGGGGCCGGCCGCCTTGCTGGGGGTCTCGGGGTACGCGTCGTTCGCGACGTCAACCGTGAAGACGGGCACCTCGTTAAAGAAGGCCTTGTCTTCTTGCACGCCGACTGCCTCGCGCATGGCGGGCAGGCACGAGGTGGCCGTGACGATGGCGCGGGGCCGGGAGTTCTGCAGGATCCACGAGATCTCGGGGGCTGTGAGGGCGGGGGAGACGAGAGTGGCGGTCATGCCCGAGGCGAAGACGCCGAAGACGACGGGAACGAAGGGGAGGCAGTTGGGGAGCTGGACGAGGACCACGGGGGCGATCTCCGGGCGCGGGCAGGTCGGGGTGGGGGGGAGGCTGTAGGTGTCGGCGGGGTTGATGCCGAGAGCGTGGAGGCCGGCCGCGAGGGCGAGGGAGTCATGTTTGACCTGGGCCTTGGTGAGGGTGCGGCCTGGTGAGGTTAGATGCGTGGCTTTGCGAAGGGGGGGAACGGGTGGCGGTCGCGAGGCAGTCCCTGGAAGACCCTTGCTTCGACGCGGGGTGGATGGATGGCGTAGTACATACCCGACTTGTGATCGACAAAGATCGGCCGGCTCTCCTCGACAGGCGCCACGCGGTGCGCCGCGGGGACGTAGGCGCTCTCGCGCTGGAAGGGGTCGCTGGTGATGAATTCGAAGATATTGGCGAGGGGGAGGTCCCTGGCCGTGGAGCCCGAGTAGGCCAGCTGCTTGGCCTCTGCCGCCATGGTAAATGTCGCGTCGCGGAGCCAACTGGAACAGTCCAACAAAAGAGGCAGCCAAACGAGAGAAAGAGTGAGAAGACGGAACAGAAGCGGGACGGGGATAAAGAGAGCAGAAATTATCAGCTACTCGCCTTGGACCCCAACCTTCCCCGGCTTTCCGGGGAAAGCTCCTAAAGTATGGGGAAGCTCGGTCCCAGCGCTTCCGCTACCCGAGGGAATCGCGGTAAATGCACCCAGCCCCTGGTCGCCCCAATAGCCGGCGATCGCAGCCGGCTCGCCCGCCCGGGGGGGTAACGCCGCATTATCCGCCCCTCATTGGGAATTGCGGCGCTCGGCAGTTGGGTTCGCTGCTCAGTGCCAGAGAGCCCCTGGAAGGATAACCCCACACTGCGGGCGGTGTGTAATGCTGAGTAAGCGGTCACGTCGCGGTGGTGGTGGGGCCTGGGCGGAGCTGGGGGCGGCGGCCACGACGGCGATGGAGCAGGAGCCGGGGGAACGTGAGGGGAATGGAGTGGGGGAAATGGGGCATCTCCACAAGGTGTGTTTCAAGGCGGTCTGATTGCTCGCGAAGTCATTTTGATGCTTCCCGGTGTCGAAGTGGGTTGGGGGATGAGCAATTGTTGGGATGATGGGAAGGAGAGCTTCGTGAGAGTTGTGCTCAGAGGCTGTTGCGAGGACCTTGTGCTGGACCTCGGTGCTTGGAGGCCTGGATCGGTGTCAGCGGCACCTCGTAAAGAGGAGCGGCAGGGTCTCTGTCACCAGAGCGTCACTGTGTGGTATGGGTGTCACGTGATCTGGCTCGGATGCATCCAATCGTCCCCGTGTCCCAGTGTCTGCTTGCATGACAGGCAACGAAGATGCGCCAGATCTCAGATATCACTTCTGTAGACCACTTTCTCATCGCGAAACAAAAAACTCGATTCTTTGGTATTGATATCATTGCGAAACATTACTGACGAACGCTTCAACGCTCCTCCAACGAAGCCGGCCGCGCCTTCTGACCGGGCTCGTCGCCTTCGATCGCGCGGCCGATGCAACGCCAAAGTACCGCCAACTCGTCGAGGGGGTCTCTCCCCCGCCGACGCAAATATGCCATCCGCCTGAAAATCGTCTAGCAAAGGCGTAAGGAGGAAAGGAAAAAGGCCCACCCTGTCGGTTCCTAGCCGACACATCCCACGCAAATCGTCTAGCAAGAGAACATGGCATGACATGACAGAAACAGAAACAGAAACGTAGTGCCAACTCCGGGAAACCACCGCCTCAGTTCTTCTCGGGATCCTGCTTCTTCCTCCGCCTGATGCCCACGAGGTGGCCCATCTCCTCCCAGAAGCCCGTGGGCGCGCACGTGAGGCTCGCCTCGTACGCGTCGATCTCGGGCCGCTGGTAGATGAGGTCCGCCTCGTGCGGCTTGACGAACTTGGTCCGCTTGAGGATCTTCCACGAGAAGAACAGGATGGGCGCGAGGATGACTATGGTGTAGCTGGAAAAGAACGTCTCTACGCTCCACGGCCGGAAGCTGGCGTAGCCGGACCCGAGGATGACGAAGCACTCGACGGCGAAGCCGATGTAGGCCGAGTACGGCTGGAACCAGCCCTTGTAGGGGAACGTGTTGCGGTCGACGCCCTGCGCCTGGATGGCGCGCCAGAAGAAGATGTACGTCAACGTGATGACGAAGTAGTTGATGAGGCCGCCCGCCGTGATGATGGCCACGAGCCACTCGAGCGCCTTCGCTGACCCGCCCGACACCTGCAGGAACGATAGGAAGGGGAAGCACATGACGACGGCGAAGCAGTAGATGGGCACGCCCGACTTCGTGCACTTGCGGAGGAACCGCGGCGCCCGGCCCTCGAGCGCCATCGAGTACAGGATGCGCGTCGCAGCGTACGTGTACGTGTTGCCTGCCGAGAAGATGGACGTGAAGATGAGGGCGTTTGTGATGTCCGGGAGGATGGTGATGTTCATGCGCTTCATGGCCATGACGTACGGCGACGCCTCGGCCGTGCCGCTGCCCTCGCCCTCGCCGGTGACGATGGAGACGAGCTGGGGGTCGTTGTACGGGAGCACGACGCCCACGCACAGCGCGCTGCCGAAGAAGAAGATGCCGTACCGCCAGTACACCGTCTTGAACGCCTGCTTGATGTACGTGCGCGGCCTCTTCGCCTCGGCCGCCACCATGGAGATGTACTCGGGCCCCACGATGGCGAAGCACCCGCCCCACAGCGCGCCGAGGAAGCCCTCGAACCGCCCGACGTTGCCCTGCGAGATGTGCTCCGCGAAGGCGCCCGGCTCGTTCCAGTACCGGAACCCGTAGGCGTCGCCCTGCGGGTTGCCGCCGCACATGGTGATGAGGGTGAAGAAGAAGAGCATGAAGATGAGAATGATCTTCCCGCCGGAGAGCCAGAACTCGGCCTCTCCGAAGACGCGGACGGCGAGAACGTTGAGTAGACTATCACGTGGAGAAACACCGGCTTAGCAACTAGACTTTGGACAGGATTGGGAGATACCTTGAAACGCGATGAACTCGATCTTGGGAGACTGGTGTCGGGTTGAAAGGAGTTGAGGGGAAGTTGTCGTCGCACCGTCCCGAAGCCGCATTTCACTGGACCCGATTGCTTTTCACAGCATGTCACAGGGCATAATGCATTTGACCTCGCTTCACCGGAGACCGAGAGACAAAACAAGGAACTCAAGGAAACGCCACGGGCGACGACGAAAAGACGACAACGCCGGAACAGAAACTGGGGGCGCAAGACAAAGAGAATCCCGGGCTCCGAAGGGGAAACGGAGCGGGAGATTTGGGATCAGTTCTTACCCATAAGCGACGATACACGCGGCGCAGAAGCCGGCCATGGGGCCGGGCTCCGATATGACGGGGACCCAGTACGACAACACGAGGTTGAGCGCTGTGATCTCAAAGGGGATGAGCAGCGCCTCGTACAGGAAGAAGTTCCAGCCGGCCATGAAGCCGAAGGCGTCGTCGACCCAGAGGCCCGCGAGGCGGATGAAGCCGCCGGCGACGGGCATGAGGGTCGTCATCTCGGTGAGGCAGTTGGTCACGAGGGCCATGGCGCACGAGTAGAGGGTCCACGAGATGAGGAGCGAGCCGGGCCCGCCCGCCTCGAGCGCCGTGCCGATGCTGATGAAGATTGCGGTGCCGATCGAGCCGCCGATGGCCACGAGCTGGATCTGTCGGTTGTCGAGGCGCCGGTGGAGGGTGCCGTCGCTGTTGGAGACGGCCTGCGACGTGTTGTCGGTGTCGGACGCGGCGCCGTACTCGGGCGGCGATGGGGAGCCCATCGCCTTGGGGTCGGAGTCGAGCATTGTCGCGGTTGTGTGTGTTTTCTCCTTTTTTGGGTTTCTTTTTTCCTAACCAATTGGTTTGGTAGTAAGGTTTGCTATTCGCTTGAGGGGTGGTGGTTGTTGTCTTGTTCGTGGGAGTTGTCCGCCTTAATCGTAGGCCAGGAGCATGTAGGAGACTGTGCTATACGGCCAATACACGACGGGTTCGTTGGACGACAGGACATTCATCTCCTTCGGAGTTCAATGACCCGTATGGGCAACAAAATGGGGTGAAGGTGAGGGGAGGGCGGGAGGAAACTGAGGTAAACTAAAGGTTCATTCAGTGTAAGACGGGATGATTGTTAGGAAGAGAAAGAGGTCAGAGGAAATAGAAAGAGGAGATCAAGGTGAGAGGGAAGTTCAAGTAGAGAGAGAAGAGAAGGGGAGACGGGAGGAAAAGTAAGTGAAAGTGGGACGAGCTTGTGATTTTATTTGGAGCGGGAGCAAGACGTCTGGGGTGGAGCAAGGGAAAGGAAGGGAGGAAGAGGGGAACCGAAGGGGGGGGCGTCGAGCGAGGAAGAGTGTGAGTGACAAGGACAAGCTTTCGGCGAGGCCCTCTGCTGACAATCCCAGCGACCCGGCTTTCGCTTCTGCACACAGATGCGAGGACAGGCCCTTGGGCCATGGGTTTGTGGTTGGCCATCGGAATCGGTCACTGCCACCGGACGTTACACTCATTAACCTTTTCTTATTCTACATCCCGGCCTCTGTCTTCTTTCGAACAAGGTTTCCTGGCTGCCGTGCGTGTCGATCAGAGTCTTCCACAATGGCCCGCCCCATACGCTTCCCTGTTCCAACCAGGAAAGACTTGGGGGGAGTGAACGAAGGAAAATAAAGAACACCAAGGTTTCCTTCGCCCCCCCCCCCCCAATCTCATGGATGTCAAGCCGCTAACGGTATGTTCAGCGTTCCGTCCGAAGGTACCAAGTACCTCCTCCCTCCCCCCGCTCCTCCTCCGTGCCGTTCGCCGTCCCTTCGCTCCCTCCGAGCGGGGCCAGCAGGAACGGAGGAACGGCGCTGGTAGGCCAGCTCGAGCGCCGCGCCGACCGCCCCACCCCTGCAGTACAGTACCCACAACGGCGCCGCCGCCTGCGCCGAACAGTGGGCTGCGCCCAGCCCACTGTGCGCCCACGCACTGGGGGCGTCGCTGCGCGCGCCATTCCCGATCTGGACTAGCGGGGGGAGTGTTGTAACGTTCTGTCGAGCTGCGGGGTTATTCCTTTTTCCCTGGCGGGCCGGCGGACAGGTGCTAGGCAGGGGGGGGGGGAGGGGATGGTGGGTCGGTGGTGGGCGCGGAGACAGGGGGCCTCCATGGGGGATGCGGGCTTGGCCAATGGGGGAGGGTCGGGATGTGGGGGCTGGTGTGGTTGTTTACGTCACTGTGCAGCGGGGATTCAATTTTGCAAAAGAGTCGCGCGACGTGCGGCTATTGTCCCGGACAGGGGTGTTTTCTGGGATTCTTTTCCTGTGCATTCTGGAGGTGGGAGGCCTAGTAAAGAAGTTACTCGCGGGCATATCCGGCTGACAAAAGTCGAGGAGAGTGCAAGTTTCGTGGGTGGGGCGTACCCCGCGTTGCTCCTGCTCCCCGAAGTCGCACAGCAGACTCAAGCCCGCGGACGCCCGAGAACGCACCATGGTCCTATCGGCCCCGACGTCGAGCCCGCCAAGCCGGCGCCATCTCAACAGCGCAGTGTGGCAAGGTTACAAGGATGGCGTACAGGCCAATTAGCGACCACAATCTCGGATCGAGAGGGGGTGCGGCGTTGGCAGGGTTCATGGCTGCTCGTGAACCCATTTTTTTTCTCCGGAAATTATCTCTTTGTCGCTTGCCGGCGTTTGTGGGCAGGTGTGGGTGGGGAGCGGGCGGGTACGAGGTGGTACGCGGCGGGATGCGTCAGCCGATGTACCTTTCGCGGTGGGACGGCCGGGGAGTGACAAGGGCGCGGGCCGGCGCACTTGGCACCGAGACCTCGTGGCTGAATCTCGGCAGAGGCTGGCGTGGCTTGCGGGTTGTGGCAGGGGAACACGTGCCTGGGTCTGGAACGTGGTCCAGGGCAGGCAGGGCGAACAGGCGCTGGTCCAGGCTGCGGTTGCACTAATTCGATCCCCGATCAATCGTCACGGCCGCAGAACCATCGCAGGATCGCCACGCCGTCTCAATACGCTCTTTTCACCTGCACGTTACAACTGGGTGGGGATTTCAAAACGCATAAGATCCAGGGTCCTCCCGCATCTCTTAACCGCCCCATCCACGCCTCTTTCGAGAACCCTTCGCGCCTCCGAGACGGGGAGTGATTTGCGGCTTCATACCGCGGCCCCGGTGTCGAGCGGAGCCTGCACGTCGCCCTCGTTCGCCTCTCCCCTGCACCTCTCACCCATCGTTGGCCGAACCACCCCCCATCTCCCCATCCGATGCCGCATCTAGCCTATCAGGCAATCGATAACTGAGCGAGAGCGCATTGGCAGGGGCCCCTGCAAGCCTGCAACATCCCCTTCCACGCCGTCGGTCTTGGCGCGTCGAGATGAGATGAGGGTACTGGGTACATGCGCGTCGGACCCGGGCCCCGCAGACGCCCCCACCGGAGTTGTCGGTGCCGGGGTCTGTGGTCTTGGCGCGGGAATCGCGAATCAGACGCCCGCCCTCGGGCGTCTCGACTGAGGAAAGCCGAGAAATGTAATGGCATTACCTAAACCGACGAGGAACAGGCTGTGCTGGCCGCTGGACTTCGCCGTGGCCCGGTGGCGTTCTCTCGGTGGCGACGGCGCCGGATGCAAGGCTCTGGTTTAGGTGGTGCAAAACCGGCGAACTGTGCGGAGGCACAGGAGCGGTTCGGCGTGATGATTGCGTGGACTTGGTTCTCGGGTGGTTGGCTCTCACGTCCCTTGCCCCTTCGGGCACAAGCGAGGGTCGATACTTCGGCCGAGACTCAGGAGTCAGCACCACGATCCGCAAACGCGAACTCGGGTTTGGCTTCACAACACCCGGTTTAGCGTCACAGTCCACGGTCCCGGTGACGCGTTTCCACCCTCCACCAGCTACACGGTGAAGCCCGCCCTGTCCGTTACCCCGGACTTCAGCCCCGGCACCCCGCCAATATCACGTCGCGAATGCACCGCACCCCCGGCACCGGCATGTGAACACCGGTCACGAGACCGGACGCTCTCGCGATATTTCCGCTTCGAGACCTGTATGCCTCGTTTCCCCATGGGCAGATGCATGGCCTGACGCCACAGCCGCCCTCCGCATGGCAACGGTCCTCCCTTGGGGCGCGTTGCTCTCACTTTCTTTCCCCATCCGCTCGTGGCCTGTGACCCGACCCCGCGAAATACAAAGTTTCGAAGAACTCGAAATCATACGCTACTCGGGATACGTATCTCTGGTCGTGCGCCACCCACGATACGTATCCCCCGTACTCCGCGTTTTCGCGCACATCTTGTTTCCCCGGCCTCTGTGGAGGTGGATTCGACGGACGCAGATACGTATCTTCCTCGCCCCACGTATCCGGGGAAATAAAGGGTCCGAAAAAAAAAAAAAAAGACGGGCCGGATTCCGTCCGAACCTCTAAAGGAAGCAGGAAAGCGGCGAAAAAAAACGAAAAAAAGAGAGGTCACGACCGCCGAGATTTCGTCAGGAACGAAGGCGACGCCACGGGCTGGGCGCCCTCGGGAGTCCGTCGGCTTCCCGGCCGAGGGGGGCGAACTTGCACAGCCCTCTGAAGAAGTGTCGGGGAATCACACCTCGCGGCTAGCGCCGATTCCTCACGCTGGGACGATCGGCGCTGGCTGCTGCGGAGACGCCCCCCTCGGGCGCTCGCCTTCGGCCCTTTCCAGGCCCCGTGTCGACAAGGTGACATTCGTGCCACATTCCCTCTTTGTCTGCTTGGCGCCGCACGCTCGCACTCCCTGGACGAGAGAAAATTTCTCCCTGGCATCTGCCGGGGAGAATGTCCGTCCCGCTGTCTCATTTCTAAATTTAAGCTAACATGGAGAAAGATGGAATCACACGTGCAAGTCAGACCTGTCCCACGACGCCGGGGAAGCGGAATGAGCCAATCGTCATGCCGGAATTTCACAATAATGGCACTGGCGCCCCTTGGTTCTGATGTGGGAGTGAGAAAAACGCCCTTGTGGGGTGGAGCGCCACTGACGTCACGCCTTCTTGGCGAGGCGCCATTTCTCCCATCGAGCGAACCATTCTGGAAAGGGCATGGGTTCAAGGACCTCGCAGGAAAACCCAATTTCACCTTGGGGCGCCCTTTCATTTCCGTCAGTGGCGCCGCCTGTGCAAGGTACTCCTTTCCCCCGAGGTACCGGCCCATCATTTGCAGGGAATAAGATTCGCGTAAGAGGTACAACGCTAGCCTCTTGCGGAAGGCGGACTAGATCGCTGAAGTCAAAAGCTTCAGGCATCCTCTTGGGGAGATTAGTGCGCAGGGATACTTGTAGCGGTCGGCACCCGCAGGAACCGATCTAACACGTTCTATCCCGATGGCAGGATTACGAGGTAGAGGGTACATGCCCCGGGCAAGACGGCCCAGGAATCGCTAGCCCGGCCGCTAGGGGAACCGAACCCGCCAACACCGCTCCAACGCATCTCCTTCCATATTCGCGAGCGAAGTCAACCGAGAACAGGGATTCCCGCAAAGGATCCCCTCCAGTGCGTTTCGGCGGGGAGGGCGAGGGCTCCGTACCCGCACCGATAAGACGCCCAAGAGTGCGAGGTGCTACGCATACTCCCCATTCCCCACGCCGCGGCGGATGTCACCGAATACGTGCTCGACACCAGTACGTCGTGACTTGGAGTTAATCCCGGGGGGACGGGATTCCCGCACCCCACCATGCGTGGCTGACATGCGATCAAGACGTGACCTTCCCCCTTTGGCAAGATTCGTGAGATGGCAACGTCCGAAGGATTGCATGGTGATGCCGAGGGGGTGGGGGCGTGTGGCTGAAGACGCAGGCGGGCGAGGCGGGCTTTCAGCCCTTCTGCACAGGGAGGGTTGCTTTTGGGTTCTTGGGAGCGGCCTGGCCCGGGGTGTGTGGCTGGCTGCTGACGGGGAGGCCGTCACGGGCTACGAGGTGGCTTCCTGGCACAAACTCAATTGGTTCTTTACCTTGTATGCTGCTGCTCAGGCCAGGCACGACTGCAGTTCCATCCAACAACATCCCATGCCCACGTCCCAGGATTCTCGTCTCACCCGCGCCAAGATCCAAGAGTCCAGAACCAATAATTAAGAATACATACACCCCATATGCCGCGATTATCGCCTCACCGCCAGACTCCATATCCCCGTACCACATTTCCCCCACTCTCGGAACCCCCTAATCATCCCACATAATCCTCATCGAAGCCGGGAAAGGCGAGAAACCGCCCCAGTCCTCCCCCATATACACAAAGAACCCTCCCGGTCTGCCGACCTTCTTCAGGCACCCCTGCGGGCCGGGGACCCTCCGGACGTTGCGCCGCCGGAAGACGGCTCGGAAGAGCTCCGTGAGGGCCACCTCGGAGGCGTCGCGGCCGAGGCACGCGTGCGGGCCGAGGCCGTAGAAGATGTAGGTTGAGCGGTCGCGGCGGGGGTTGACGGTCTTGGGGGAGGGGTAGACGGCGGGGTCGAGGGCGGCGGAGACCTGGGCGGTGTTAGCTGGCTGACTCGGATGGACAACAGCCCGGGCTCGGGGCCCGGAGATAGGAGAAGGGGAGCAGAAGAGGGTGGACGGGGGACATACAAAGCTCACAAACACCCGATCCCCGGGCTTGACAGGCACCTCCCGCCCATCATCTTCAACAATGACATCCTCGGCCGCCACCTCGCGGTACGACCCAAACGTCCCCGCCAGCCTGATGCCCTCGAGCGCGTACCCCAGCATCAGCGTGTCGGTCTCGTCCGTCGACGGCAGGCACGCCACGCGGTTGAGCTCCTCCACGTAGGGCTTGCCCTCGTCGGAGAGGTAGAAGTCTACTGCCTGCGCGAACTGTTCCCCCGGCCTTTGTCAGCGTAGCTCTAACTTGCTTTCGCACTTCTGTGGCGGGTTATCTTGAAAGGAAAAGGGGAAAAGGGGACTCACCACCTGCGCCTGGTTCGGCACCATCGCCGCAGCAGTAGGCAAAACCTGGCTCCACGCCACATCCTTCACCGACATGCCACCCTTCCCCAGCGCCCTCACCATATTAGCCCCATAGTCCCTCAGCGCATCATGCTTCTTAGCCCTCCTAACAAACGGCGCCGGCAAGCCCAGTCTCATAAGCCTCACGTTCGCCTCGATAATCCCGCCCACCTTCTCCGCCGCCCCCCGCGCAGCCTGCAGCAGCGGGAAGGACTTGGCAGGGTCAAGGTCAAAGAAGATACACGCGAAGATCGCCGCCAGCGCAGCATACAGCTCCCCCTCCGTCAGCACGCCCTTCGGATTCTCCGCCGACTTGAGCGGGAGGCCAAACACCCGCGACGCAAAGTGCACGTGCGCGACGTTGCCCACGTCCCGCACGATGTCCACCTGCGTCCTCCCCCCGAACCTGTAGCTCTTTTGCGCGAGCAGCTTCTCGGAGATGGTGGCGTAGAACGCCTTGACGTCCGGCTTCCAGTTGGGCCGGTACAGCTCCGTCGCCATGCACTTCCGCTGCGCGGCGTGGAGGGGCTCGTCGCCTGCCAGCATGAACCGTCCGCCCGGCTCGCCGAGAACGGCGGTAAGGCCCTCGCCCCACGTCACGCGGTAGCGGTCCTGGTTCTCGAGGATGTACTTTGCGGCGCCGTAGCTGACGATGTTGACCCGCTCGGGGATGTACTCCGGGCGGTCGAAATTGAAGAGGTGGTCCCGCTTGAGGTTCCTCAGGATCTTGGCGTTCTCGCTGGGGATCACCATGGGGTAGTGCGCGTACACCGAGTCGCCCTTGAAGTGGTTCGGGAACGCCCGCAGGAACAGCTTGTAGAAGACGCACCCGTGGTTGACGTTCAGGTCGTAGTCCACCTCCTTGTAGCCCCAGTTCGTCAGCGCGCGGGGGTGGTAGTCGATCGTGTGGTGCCTGTCGCCGCGGACAAGGCAGACGGCGTCCGAGAGGACGACCCGCGAGATGGTGTAAGTGGGCGCAATGCCCACACCCGGCACTCTCGGCTCCTTTGCCGCCTCCGCCACGAGACCGGGGTACAGCTCCACGTTGTCGGGCCTCTGGTACAGCTCCCGCAGACACGCCGCGACGTCCTCGTCGGGGTTAATGTCCTCGAACGTGTCGTACGGCTTCAGCCCGAACTGCTTCCGGAACTCGTTCAGCCCGGCGACGTTCCACCGCCGGCCCTGGAGGATCCCTAGCACCTCGACGGGCTTCATCACGCGCGGGACGTTGCGCGCCCCGAACGCGCCGGCGGGGTCCTCGATGGCGGAGGTGATGCACTCGACCAGGTCGTCGTCGTCGTAAGTGCCATCCTCGCCGCGCACGAACCCGCCAAAGGTGCGCTCCGCCGGGTCCGCGGGGATCGAGCGCTCGAACTCGCCCAGCGCGCGCATCATCTCTGGCGTGCTCATGGTCTCGTGCCCGTCGCCCAGGATGTCGCCGTACAGCTCCTGGATCCACCTCTCGTCCTTCTCCGAGATGCACGAGTGCCACCTGTAGGCGAGGTTGAACTCCGCCGAGACGATGTTCCCCGTGCCGCGCTCGGCGCCGTCCTTGGTACCGGCGTTGATGCCCATCTCCTGCCGCGGGTCGAGCGTCCAGGTGGTGTCGCACCTGTTCAGGTTCACGATGTTGCGGACGTAGTCGACGAGCATGATGTTGATGTACAGCCCGCTGGTGACGAGCCGCGCCGTCTGGAAGAGGTCCTCGTCATACTTCTTCCAGGCCGCGGCGGCCGCGTCCCCGGACAGGTCTGGCCTGGGCTTTGTGAAGCGGCCGGCCTCGTTGATGGCGGCGAGCTTCTCGGCCGCCTGGTTGTGGAAGCGGTTGAACATGATGAGCAGGACGGAGACGCCGGGAGGCATCGCGATGAGGCGCTTGTCGGCGTAGGAGTCGGCCTTGAGCATGCCGTCCTTGAAGGTGCGGATCGAGTCCTGCATCTCCTGGTTGCTACCGTAGAGGGGGGAGAGGTCGAGGTACGAGGACGTCTTGGACTTGGTCTGGTCCTTCATGTCGGTCCAGAAGATGTCTGGGGGGGTTAGACGGGGTCGCGTGGACGTGGAAAGGGAGACGTACCGTGGATGACGATGGTCGCCCAGTACCACAGGATGCTCGAGACGTTGTTCGGGTGCCTCTTGTACTGGTGGCGGGCCATGACGCCCTCAAAGACCTGCTCGGGGTCTGGCAAGGCGCCGAGCGGTATATGTCCTGGCCGGCACGATCGAGCGTAAGTGGACCCCGCGGCACCGAGACGAGGAAGCAGGGGGTTCTACACGAGTCAGCTGACGCCGTAGACGAGACCGGGATGTTGATGGCATACGTTATTGGACCCATCGGCCTTCCTGTACATGTAGTCGTCCCCAATGTAAAGAAGAGGTGGATGGTCAATCGAATCCCACAGCTCAGTAATAAACGTGTTCGACAGCTCCTCCCGCAGCTTCGACTGGTGCGGCAGGTCAGCCACGAGGGCGATGACGCGCTCCATAATCATGGTCTTGTCGTCCGTGATGCCGTCTCCTCGCAGCTTATTGCGGGCCATCATAACGAGGGTTTTGATGTCTTGCAGAGTTAGCACTCGTCGAGTGGACCGGTGGGAGCTAGCAGATCCTTACCATTCAACCCGATACTGGAAAGGTCGTTCCGCAGCTTCGGGCGGACAAGCGTCTTGGGATACGTCCCGTCGCCGTAGGCCGTGGGAACCGGCCTCTTGGACATCTGGCGGAGGGTCTTTAGCTGCGCCAGCATCCCCCCGCCACCGCTCTCCTTTGGAGCCCGGGAGCTCGATTTGGTGGGTAGAGCCGGAACTGGCTTCGCGTTGTGGTTGACGGGACACTTTGCGTCGGGCGCCCCCGAGCCGTTGGACGCCCCGGCGCCGTTAGCGTTCTTGGATGCCGCCATGACTTTGCCGGGCATAGGGTATCTAGGATGACTGGCTTCGGTTGAACTGCAACCCAAAGTGAGAACAGTCCAGAGTGCCGATGAGACGGAGGGTCGGTCAGAGAACGACGGGAGATCCACCGCTGTCTTTATACGCCTGCACCCTGCCGCCGCCATGTCTCTCGTCCCACAACAAGCTCTGGGGACATGAGCCAATATCCACTGCATGCACGTCCTCGGCGTGCCACCGTGAGACATCATAACCCCGTGTCCAACCTCGGCCAAGCCAAGCCATGACGATCTCGGACGGATATTACTCCAGTGACGGGCGATCGCCATCAGCTCGCCATTCCGATCATTCCAATTGGAGAGACGCGAGCCGATGTGGAACGCGTGCAGCTGCAAAAAGCACCCGCAGCCACCGAAGTCGCCATGAACCCCGTCCGACCGGCGCAAGGGTTCGTCCACGATCAGCTCCCCACATGCGTGTCTCGGCGGCCAGCCACACGGGTAGCGGAGCCAAAATAGGTGGCCCAAGAGGAGGCGTCTTGAGAGCCCTGATGCCGCGCCCGTCGAGGCCATTTGCGGCGATGATGGGCAGTGGCCCCGCCCCAGCCAGCCACCTGCCGTCACGCAGGGCCTGTGCGCCCGCGGCCCGGGTAGCGGTGTCGTCTCATCTCCGGGTCGCTGCCGGCGCTAGTGATGCGTGGCGTCGGGAGCTGTGTTAGCCGGCCAATGTCCGTCGTTACAAAGCAATCCGATGTGTCGGTGTGGAGGTTTGAATTGCGGCCAGGGTGGTTGGCTAGCTGGGAGGGGGTGGGTGTCATGTCGGGCGAGTGTTGCTCTGGCGTTGACTGCGTTTGGAGTTGGGTGACGCTGATGACTCGGAGTTCATACATCCGCGACGAGCACGATCTATCCGGGGCCACCTCGTCCTGCGACCCGTACCTCGTAGTACACAGGGACAGTCCCAACCTCACCCAATCCTAGCACGGGAAACTAGGCTCGACGCTTGATGGACGCCGTCCGAAAGAGGCCCGGTCCGAGTCCCACAGCCCCTCAACGCCCATCCCCTAATCGGTCAGGATCAGCCAAACGCCGACTTCAGCTCCGGTGGGGCCGCATATGGACGCCGGCCAAGTGGGTCCTCCCGAACCCGCCCGGCGGCTGAAGGCATGCGGGCAGGTCGATCGTCGTACAGTATTATCGAGCGCCCCGCTTAGCTGTCATTGCCGGGTGCAAATTCTTCATGCGCGTTTACGGTGCCGCGCTCGATTGGGGATGGTGATGCGGGATGCGGATCAGGTCACGATGCGAGGGTGAGGAGAACTCGCATGTTGACTGGAGGCTTCGACTTGGTGGCTCCTGCCGCTTTGCACCGGTGAGCTGGACGCGAGGGGGATGACTGCCGATCCAGAGTGTAGGTACATGATACTTACTGCACGCCTCGAGTGTATCCCATGTATTACCTATCCGGTCTTTACACTCGTGTCCCGGAAACCTGGAATAACCTCGCCAACGGTTCCGAAAAGGCCCTACCCTACTACATCCGACCTCGGTCGAGAGGAGAGCTCCACCAGATACCCACGCCGCAATTCGTCGTGGGTAAGCCACGGGCCTCACTCGACGCGAAGAGGGAAAGGGTCCACTTGACACCTAGCCAATTACCTTACCCGTGTGTACCGACACCCGGCGACCCCGTAAGACACCCGTCGAGACGTCGTCGTGATGGATGATACACGACCCGCCTTCTGCCTTTGAGACCCTGAGGGTTGTTTGAGATGTGTCTCGTGTAGTCAACATTAGATATCCCCTGCTACTCGTACAAATATTCGTGCCCCTATTTTACATCGATGCAAAGAAATGCCACGCTGATATGCAAACCTCGCCCATCTTACAGGTCCAGCTCACCCCTACAACACAAAGTCACCCTCCCCCTCCCCCTCAAGATCATCAACATCCTCATGCTGCCTCACCAGCCTCTCCACATCCGGCCTAAACGGCCACTTCAACCACGCCCCCACAATCTCCTCCCACTGCCCCGCATTCAGCGCCCGAACGCAAACCTCCGCGTGGCTCCCCTCCCCACCACCCCCCTTCACGGGGTCTCGAAGCGAGGGACACCCCTCCATGATACCCTCCGCGGCATCGGGCCAAACATCATCCAGCCTCTCCGAGACGCCAACCGTCGAGTTCCGGAGCATGACCTTGATCAACAGGTCCAGCACCCTCGCGCCCTCGGCGTCCCCGCTGATAGCCGCGCCCGGCGCCTTGGGCTGCACGTCGAGGAGCGAGCACCCCACGTTGGGGAAGAATTCCCGCGGATTCACGGCAAGCGGCTCGAGGTTCCGCCGGTCCCAGTGGAGTGCGGGTGGCTCCTGGCGGAAGAGGTGGAGGTTATCCCTCACAAGGCGGAACGTGCTCAGCGCGTGCGGGTTCAGCCCGTCAATCTTGTCGTTCCACGCCTTCTCGGCGGCATGGACCTCCTCGGCGGGCGCCCCCTCGCGGCGCATGCGCGCCAGAGCATCGTACCCCTTCAGCAGCTCGACGAACGACCCCGCCTGCTTCGTGTCATTCGTCTGCCGGTGCCGGAGCGTGAGCAGGCGCTTATACTCCACGCTCCCCCTCTTAAACTCCCCCACCCCGTACCCACGCTCCAGCTCCCCTAGCTCGGCCGCATACGGCAGCGCCGCCCCCGGAACCAGCACCCTCTCCGCCAAAACCTCGGGCGTCGCCCTAATCCTCTTCGCCTCCCTCAAGAACTCCGTCTCCCTCCCCTTGGGCACTGAGATGCCTTTCTCCCGCAGACGCTGCAGAACGCGGTACGCGCTCTGCAGCTCTAGCGCATGATGCCGCGGCCCACCGGACTTCTTGGAGCGGTACACCGACGCCTGGAGCGCCTCGTCCTGCCCGTCCGGACCCGCCACCTCGTCGATCCACTCGCACGCCACCTCCGCCTCGACGGCCGGCCTGCCGCGGAGCTGCACGGCGGCCGGGAGGATCGTGGTGCGGATGTCCTCGGGGCGGGCCCAGATGAGCATGCGGACGAGGCCGTAGCGTTGGAAGAGTGTGCCGGCGCGTATGGCGGAGATAAGCTGGAAGAGATAGAGCGCCGTCGTTTTGGTCTTTGGGTAGAACGACAGGTTCGCCGTCACCAGTAGCGTGTCATTCCGCTCTGGCGGTGCGCCGTTTCGGCCGCGGGGGTTCTGCTCGGGGAGAGAGCTCAGGACCTCACGGAGGTCCTTCCAGACGAGGCCCGACTTGGGTATGACTGTCGCCCCGGGTTTCGAAGACAGCGACTCGAGGAAGGGGGCGTAGAGGGCTTCGTCGGGCTCCATGAGGATGTGCCGCCGCGGCTCGACCATGTCGTGGAGCTTCTGACTCCAGACGCCGGCGCCGGGGAAGAGGTCGATGAGGTCGCAGCCGGCATGGCGCTTGAGGGAGGGGCCGAGGTACTTTTCGATGTCGTCTGGGGCAGTTAGCAAAGAGATCTAGGGCGGGTGTTTGGGAGAGGGGTTCAGCGGACGGGAGGGTATCCGGGCACACGTACCGCAGAGCTCTCCACTCGTGATGTTAACCCTCGTCTTCTCGCCCGCAACAGTCTTGGTCCCCTTCGCCCGGTGCGGCTTCCACACGTTGGTCGCCTCGAGCCGCTTCGCTACATCGGTGTCGGCGTGGAGGACCGTCTTGGAGAGGACCTCCCGCAGCGTCGTCGCATGGCGGATGTGGATCCGGGACGCCGATATGCGTCCAATTGCCCGGGAACGAGCGTAGATGGACCACATGGATGCGTTCAATTCGGAAGGTGTTGGCTCGGGGCGGGGGATCTGAGCAGGAGCGTTATCGAGCTGCGATAAAGGTGCCCCGATAAAATTGGCTTTCTGCCATGAACTACCGCCTTCCCCATTTGCTGACTCGCTCCACCCGTTACACCTGCTCGGGCGCTAAAGTGAGCCCCTAAAATGATCCATGTGAATGCCACAACGCGGTGATCGACAGTCGCGACACCAACACCCCACATCATCGCGAGACCCTCTCCTCACACGCTCTCTCTCTCTCTGCACTTTCGTCACGCGGCAGCCATGGCGACGTCCTCACCTCACTATCCGTATCCTCTACCTCCTTGGTAAACTACTTCACGTCTCGCGATCGACAGAAAAGTCCCCTCCCCAGGAGAAACGCACCCAGCAGGCTCCGTAGGGTCAAGCAGGTCAGGTCAGAGAAAGTCTCAAATACTCGCGATCCAACAGCCTCCCACAATTAGTCATTACCGTGTCAGTTGAGTCTATAAATCTGGAAAATAGTGGATATCAATTGAACCCGAGCCATCTGTCCCAACAGACTAAACCGCCAAGAACTCAGGCCTCGTCAAATGCCCCAAAAGAATCGCAAACGCTCTATCGCTCAAAACACAAGGCCCCCTAAAATATCGGTACCCTGAATTAACCACCAAAACATTACTACCCATTTAATCCAAAACTCTCCATTCTAAACACTCTCCGAGGTCATCAGTCCCCCCTTCAAAGGAGCGCGACGCCGCCGATGAAGGTCGCCAGCGCCGCCGCGACGGCGAACGTCGGCATCGAGGCCGCCGAGTCCTTGTCCGGAGGACTGTAGTTCGCGGGGATCGAGGGCGTGTAGGTCTTAGGGGTCCACCCAGTCTCTGTGATAACCCCTCGTTAACTCACAGGTCCATCGTCCGTATGGGGAAATGCGCTGCGCGCCGGGCCGAAGGAAAATGGAAAGAAGAAAAAGGGGAGACTCACCCTCAACAGCCGCGTCCGCAAACTCATCCCACTCCGTCTGACACGGCGAGTCACCCGCAGCGTCCAAGCCCCCACTCGAAACCCACTCCTTGCACTCGTATGCAAAGTCCATTACCTTCTTCATGTTCTTATCCTCCTTGAGCCAATCCACCAGCTCATCCGCATAGTCGGTGAACTCGGTAAACGCCGAATCGGGCATCTCAGTAACCCACGCGCAGTCGAGGTACGTCTCGGACGCGGTGCGCGTCGCCGTCTCGTAGAAGCTCGAGGAGAACTCCTCGAACGACGAAGGCTCGGCGGGCAGCGCGGAGACGAAGGACTCAGCCGCGTCGCGGCAGTCCTCAGGAAGCTCGTCGACGATGTCAGGGCGGACGCCGCTGATCTGGCGGCGCTCGTGCTGGTTCATGTGCGCGGCGAGCTGGCTGGGGATGACGGGGGCGAGGCGGCCGGGGACATGGATGTAGGCGGTTGCGGCGCCCGCGAGGGCGGCCGAGAGGAGGGCGGTCTTCATCATTCTGGTGGGTTTCAAACGAGTGTCTCTTTGATGATGGGATGGAGAAGGAGAACGGAAGGGGAGAACTGAGGACGGACTGGCACTTATAAACGAGGGATAAACGAGCAAAGTCACGAGCGCAAGGGAAAGGAGCTAGGCCAACAGTAGGCTGACGTCCGGGGTAGCGGCAAGACGCATCCTTCCGGGGCCTCGTTGACTCACGCCGCGAAGCGAGCAAACGGTGCCAGCCGTCCCAAAGGAACCAGGCTAAGCTTTTGTAATATTAGGTTGGCCTTGGCGCGAAGAACGAGCCGCCCGTCCACCAACGCTCCGCCCCTTTGGTCCGCCACTGTCCAATAGCCTGTTGCGAATAGGGCGGAAAAGTCTGCCCTACGGGTGGGTCCCCAGACAGCGTGGGATTCTTTTCTTCCCCTGCAGGATGAGACTGAGCCATGATTGGCGGCTAATGAAAGGCGAAGGAAGGAGGCTTGGAGAGCGGAAGCTCACGCCGGCTGTTCCGCCTGAAAAGGAAGCCAATATTACCACCGTGTCATGGCTCGCTGCTAATGTGCTAAGCTATCCCCTTTTGGACGGTCTAGGCCGGAGCCCGCGAGAGAAGACGCCAATTCGGAGGTTCCTGCGCTAACCAAACCCCAACCTTTCCACCTCGAGACTAGGCAGGGCCATTATTCAAACCGCTTGTAATTGAGACCCTCCCACCTCGGTTGTCCATGCCGCCTTGGCACGTAGTCCAGCTCTCGCTTACTCGTGTGCATGCCACTTATTTTGAGGTCCGTCGAGCCTCACCATTAGCCGAGGCAACGAGCCTGCGGAGACGGCGGTGCCGAAATTCTTGCTCTCGTGACGGAGCAATCCTGACGCTGCGCCCCCGTCGTGGCGATAATTCCGCGGCAGACAACCGCTCGGGACGGGTCATGTGCCATTGTTCTCGACAAAACACGGTCCAATTGTCATGTCGATCCGGGGGCGGGGCCGGGGCCGAATCGCTCCAGCCCGGCGTGTCTCTTCACAGCGACTGCAGAAGCGGCAGAGACAGGCAGGCTCCACACCTCGCGACTGCGTCGAGGGAATTCCCGGGTGGGATGAAGGGGGGCTTCAAGCGGGAAGGACACCGACACATGCAGGGGGGTCCAGAGGATCTGAGGTCTGGGAGTGGACCCAGGCCCCCAGGCTGCAGCGGATCCTCCGGCCTCTGACTCGTCTGGGGATCTCAGCAGCACAGCGTGGGAGGGACTCATCGGATTGGCCTGTTGGTGGTGGCAGTAGTAGCAGTAGTGGTATTCTTTCAGGCTTGTTGGTAGTGACGCGGAGCGTCGATGGCCGCCGTCCCAGCGCCTGTTTGATCTTTGATAGGAAAGGAGCTGCGCAGGGGCCGGTTCTGCGACACCAACGTCCCCACGTCGCAGCGCCAACGAAAGTTGGTACATGGATGTATTACTGTAGGAGTGCGCTGTCGGGCCTCCCGCGTCCTAAAAATAGGTGTAGGCTGGAGGCATCTTGAAACTGATCGACATTTATGAGCCCCCGGCAATATTCGCGTCTGTGGGTGAGCCCTGCCTGCCTGTACAGTAGTTGCCAGGCGTCTTGTGCCACCCCGCCCGTTACAAGAGAAGGATTGTCCCAAAGAAGGCAGGAGGGCGAATCGCTTGGGAGATACATCTGTGTAACACCGTAGGCAACACTGCAGGCGACACACGTCACTCTTCCCTCCGCCAATTTGTCAACATCAATCCACATCCACCATCCAGTCCACAATGATGGCTTCAATCGTCGGCTAGAAAAGGAATCCTCCTGAACAGCCCCCGAGCATAGTCTCGATGTCTGACACCCGCATACCCTCACCGCCAATGTCCGAGCAACCCGAACCTCCTGTCCAAAGAATCCGCAACACAGAGTACCGCACCTTTCCCGACGGCGTCCAATCCAAGCGAAAGGTCAACCCGGACGGCACGCGCACAGCCTGGGTGCCCGTCTCCCCTTCCCTACGCCCCGGCCCAGAGCCGCACACCCTCAACCTCGTCCTCGAGAACCAAGCCGAGGGCGAGCCGAAGCACTGGTTCCTCTTCGTCGGCCCGGAAGACGGGCTAGGGACAGTCTACCAGGTGGCAGGCGACGCGACCTTCATGCGCTACGAGTCCTTTGAGGTTTCTTCGCTCCTCAGATCCGAGAGCTACCACACCTCGTACGTCCTGGCTCGGCTGGCTGTCAGCCAGGAAGATGTGCTGAGGTCGTGTGCTGAGGGGGAGGCGCCGCCCTGTGCGGTTGATCGCGCGTCCGTGACGGAGAACTGCCAGGGCTGGACGATTCGGGTACTGAGGCGTCTTCACGACGCTGAGGTTGTGGGCGGGGAGTGGGTTACGTTTGCCGAGGGATTAGAAGAGCCCGCCTAGGAGTATCAAAGATTCCCTGACGCAAAAATAGGGCTAGCCGTACTACAAGTCATATCCTAACTATCTCACAGACAAGCCGTTCCCCAAGATTATTATACATCACACTCTTACCCTTACCTTGAAGTTTTATATAAACCGTGATGTCAAGGTAATGGTTGTCCGGCTCGACGATTACTCTTGATAGACACTTCTTATGGTGCCAGTCTGAGGCCGGCTAGACATCCAATGACTCATTAGCGAGCTCCCATCTCTACTTATCCAACGCCGCACTCTGAACTCTCGACACGGGACATTGCGCAGCCGAAGGTATCCTTGAAATAAGCCGAGTCACCGCTGGGAGGAGAAAACAAGTCATGTTGACGGTATGTGGTAGGCTCAAAGACGACTGTCCCCTCGCAACCGCACTCACTAAAGGCCTCGTGAACCGCTGGCGCGTCGTCCGTCTCGCTCGAGTGGCCTGCCTGACCGTGTATGTACGTAGTCGGTCTCCGGGTCGACAACGCGCGCGAAGACACAACGCCCGTAGCGGTTTGGGCCATTTTCACACAGACAGCAGGTTCACACGCCACCAAGCTGGCGGTGACGAAAATGGCGGTCGTTACATATGGAGTGTCGTTGGTTGGTGCGTGTCGAAGGTCGGTTGTTACGCATGATTCTTTTGCCAGTGACGGAGGACTCCGGGGCGTTCGGACAGAGAAAAATCCCCAGCCAGTATGCAGGCCGCATCGGTAAATGACAGTAGACCTGTGGCACATGGTAGAATCGTAATGTACACGCAGGTGAAAGGGTATGCGTGGAAGAGTTGTAGAGCCTCATTGGCACTGCAACATACTTGACAGTTTCAACGACCACAGCCTTATATAGTTGAGGTCGACGCCCGATCCATAACGACGAAAGCCTCAGCTATCGTCTCGGCAGCCCTGGCTTTGACGCTCCGAGAACTGATCGTTAAGAATTGCGGTCGAGGGGCCCCGAAACTACAGACCTGAAGAGGTCAGTTCAGTGATGCTCCATCTCGATTGAGCGCTTAGCTCCGTACTGGAAGCCAAGTCCGTCCTTGGAATAGAAACGCAAAGTGCCATTTTGCTCTTTCTCGGCCCTGGACCAGCAATGATACAGCGCATAAGTGGCAGGGGTTGCAGAGGCCTTTCCCTTATTAGCTGAACCTTGCCACACTGCTCCTAGGTGCGCGGCAGCTGAAACTGCTGCTGCTGCCTTGCCCCACGTGTTTCCTTGGCAGCTTTCTCCAAAACCCGGCGTCTTTCGTCACCAACCGACCGAAGCTGCCGTGCTAGTAACTTACACCACTTCCCGCGTAAAGTCACACCAAGTACAAGGGGGCAATATGGAAGAGGCAGAAAATATGGACGACATCGCCGTTAACCAACTACACGCCGGCGACGGCGACGGCGCAGACATAGTCTTTTCATTCAATGGCAACCCAATTTCTGTTTCCATTTTCCCAACCAACGGTTTGTCGACGAAAGACAGCCGCCATCTCGACCTAGAAGATCGCCCTCTCCAAGATCGTCTCATCGACATTATCTCACGGGCCACTATGTGCGAAGGGGATGACAATTACGACGAGCTCGAGGACAAAGTCCTCGGTGTTATCCTTGATGCGGGCAAGTCGCACTTCACTCAAACGACGGCTGCCGAAGAAACTAGACAGGTCAGCAGCTATCCAAGCCTACATGGTTTCTTGTTCCCCGCGATACGCTACTATCGCCTGGAGGCCGCTACTGGCGACGTCTCCATTGTCCCGATCTCACCCAGCGAAGCGTACACCTGCCTAGCCATCGATCCCGTCCTTGATGGATGCGTTAAGGAGGAGTTGGGAATCAACGAGAGCCTTCCCCGATACGTCCCTGAGCAAATTGCAATCACGAAGATCTTTTTACAGGGTGTGAACTCAGTCACTGCGAGCGTCCAGGTAGACGGCCAGGACATGTTCTGCAAGTCCCACGGAGGAGTAAATGGGTTGTTCGGTACAAGCGAGGGACGAGAGCTAGAGTGTCTCGACAAGATACGCAGAGCCTCCGCCCAACAAGGCAAGATACGTGCCCCCCAAATTTTGGGCTACATCCACCACAAGGAGACGAAGCGCATCCTTGGATTCCTTCGAGAGTGGCTGCCTGGGCGGCTCCTGAGTGACATCTATGTCTCTACGACCGCAGTAGAGACAAGACAGAAATGGATCTCGCAGATCCGTGAAACCGTCCAACGCCTCCATAAAGAGGGGCTAGTATGGGGAGACGGAAAGACTAGCAACATTATTATTGACGAACGAGAGAACGCCTGGCTGATTGATTTTGGGGGAGGATTCACAGATGGTTGGGTGGATGAGGAGCTTGCGGAGACGATAGAGGGAGATGAGCAGGCTGTGGGCAAAATTGTAGAGTTCTTAAGTGATGGGGATAGCGTAATCCGTTCGCCAGGAAAGCATGCAGATTAGTAGCTTCAAAGACAATTTAGGTTACATGTGGACCGCAGCCTCACAGAGTGAAAGTACATTGTAATCTATATATCTACATATACAACCTAGCTAGGCGTTTATAGCCGGTACCTCCGCCGCTACGCGGTTTTGCGGGCGCCCCGCGTAATCACCCTTTCCGCCACCAAAAGCGCGTAGGAGTGGCTAATCAGAGCCTCCAGCGGTCGAGCTAGTACTGTCCCGAGCCACGCAGTCCCGCGTTTAGTTTTATAGCCCTCGCTCTACGCCGCCTACTAAAACTACTCCCTTCAACATATAACCAATAACCACGATGTCCTCGCCAGAACTCCTGCTCAATCGGAGGTGTAGAGGCCGTCTCCCGATTAAGACCTTCACCAACCGTCTTGACTACCAGTCCTAGGACCTATTACAGCATGCTCTCCTGTCGTGGTCTATAGCCTCCCTCGCGCCTCTACAAGAGATATCTAAGAAAGTACGGCCACCGCTCTGGCCGGCTTTATCCCTACCTATAAGGCGGTGTACTCGGTATAGACGCGAGCAGCCTCGCGAGCTCGTGTAGCCGTCAGGGTTTGGACTATATATCTAACTCTTATAGCTAGAGCTTCCCGCCACATGGCGGGCACTTGGCCCTAGTATTCTTCAAAAGGTAGCTCGTTTTGCTCCCGTTAACGCCAACCCCTCTCCGGCCCAGGGGAAGCTTCGATGCGAGCGTGCTCCTAGCAGCCTATTGACACTCGAGGCCGAATATTTATGTGACAGCAGGCACTCAAGCTCATCTCCTTGTCGATCTTGGGGCGACGCGTCAAGTGGTAGAACCTTCCTGGTATTTTAGCGGTATCTCTACCCAGATATACGAGACCTATGCCGCTCCGCCGCTGGGGCCAGCAGCATGGACACTAGCAGCAACTACCCATGTAAAGGCATGCAACACTAGAGTAATCTTTAGAGACGCCCGTGGTGAGTTGTGGACACTAGGACTATTTGGGTCAGTTTCTATTGTGGGGAACTTAATGATTGTCCGGGCCGAGTGAAGCTCTGGACGAGGACGAAGGGGAGGGTGGACAGGCAGGAGGAGGGGCTTCGGGACAGCTAGACGGACGAGAGAGGAGCGACATTTAGTAACCCCAGCGTGACGGGAAACGGAAAAGGTTTGCTAACAAGAAGGGAACGAAAAAAAAAGGAGAAAAAAACATACAACACCGGGTATTCGCTGGTCGTCACCGACCCAACTACTAATCCAGCCCTCTATGGTTTATGTTCAGGGGAGCGGACGGGACCCTCAGCTCTCCCTTGATTCTACATCCCGTGTGCAAAGGGTGCCAAAGATGGAAGCTCGGAAGCCCGGAAAATGGGATGGCCAGAGAATGTGATGCTCGCCTTTCCGGCAGCAGAGATCTAGGCCTTGGCCAACCCAGATGACCGAGTTGTCCTTGGTCCCGGGTCTGGGCCTCGACAGACACAGATG